>PVLC010010782.1:28194-49482 GCA_004027655.1 Graphiurus murinus
AAAAAAAAAAAAAAAAAAAAAAAATCAGGCACTGAATCCTCCCTCCCTTGAGGGATTGTCTGATGATCTAGGGCAACTGGGGTGGGAAGAAGGAAACCAGTGCGCTGCTCTGACTCCTGGTGGGGAGACCCAGTGTGCTGGGAACAGCTCACAGAACCATGGCGTGTGGGTCTTCCCTCCACCAGGCAAGAGAAGGGGCTCTCCCTCAAATGTCCTCCCCTTTCTGTCCCTGTCTCTGGGCTGTGCCTCCTGGTCCCCCTGCCTGGAGAGGCCACGACTTCACCCACAGCAGAATAACCTCTTCTGGCCACAGAGAAGTCCCTCCAGGAGCCTCAGCATTGTGGCCGCGCTGGAGGGGGCTGCAGAGAGGGCCTCCAGGCCTGCCGGGCGGCCCGATGAAGGGAGGTTGTGGAGGCGCTGGAGAGGGGTGTGAGCAGGAGCTCGTGCCTGAGATGGTTTGAATAAATTATCTTTTCCTTTTATTGTGTTTTTGCAAAAATTGTATTAAATGGTTCTAAATGAAATTTATTGTTGTTACGGGACAGGAATGCAATATCCAAACACTGAAGTGTTTAAAACACATGAGAAATGTTTTGTAAGATAGCTTTTGAAAACGATAATGGCAAAACACGCTTGTGCTCGGAGGGAGCCGGAAGTAGACAGCACACTTGCTGTTGCGGGCCGCACCGTGTCTGCCCTCGATGGCTCGCTGGAGTCTAATCCCCAGTATCCCGCGTGCGACCTTATTTGGAGACAGGGTCTCCATGGAGGTATCAAGTTGAGATGAGGTCATCAGGCTTGGCTCTAATCCAATGCGACTGGCGGCCTTATGAAAGAGGAATCTGGACACAAAGACAGACACGCAGGGACGGAAGAGGGTGTCAAGGACGTGGAGAAGACGCCACCCAGGAGCTTGGGAGCCAGCCCTGCAGAAGCCTTGATTTTGCAGCTTCTGGTCTTCAGAACGTGGAGACATTCAATATCTGTTTTAAGCCACTCAGTCTGTTGTTCTTAGTTACCACGATGTCCCTAGCAACACAACACAGATTTTGATACAAGGAAACGGATGGGGTGTGGCTGCTGGAACAGCCACCTGAGGGCGTGAAAGAGGCTTTGGAATGGGAACTGGACAGAGGCTGCAAGAGCTGAGGTCCAGGGCAGAAAAGGTGCAGGTTACCCTGAAGACACTGTTGGTGGAACTTTAAGGTAGATCCTGGCAAGCACCAAGACAAGAAAGAGGAGACATACAAGGAGCCGCCGACGTCTTAGATGTGTGACAGCATTGCCAATAGAATGGTGCTGGAATCCAGGATGCGACAGCGCCTCTGGGGAGGTCTCAGAGGGCAGGAACTTCGGGAAGGCCACCAGCTCCTGGGATCCAACAGTAGTCAGGAAGCGGGCCTGCGGAGCTGTCCAGCTGTGCACGCGTTATCCCCGAGGAGACCAGAAAAACGGCCCCAAGGGAGGGACTGCTTCTTTGGTTCTGAGAAAGAAGCCAACTCCTCCATTCCTGAGGGTCAGGTCATGCAGCTGCCACCCAAGGATCTGGGGTGGGACTGCTGGCCCACTGGGCCATGCATGTGAGGCAGAACCAGAACCGCAAGAACTCAGCGACTGACCGAGGCACCGCTTTCCGACACCGAGCACAGGCTTTGTCTGGTAAAGTGAATGGGGCTTAAAAGATGTCCACTTGTTCTCACATCTTAGATGGCTCTCGGCCTGGAGCCAGGATGGATGCAGCCCAGAGGGTGGGGCTGTCAGCCTAGGGGGCCTGGAGGACACCCAGAGCACCAGGCCTCCCAACGGAATGGGACTTTCCCTGCTAGGCATCAGACTTGCCAGGGACTGGTGGCCCCTTTCCCCCTGGCTGCTTCCTTCTGGAATGGGAATGTCTAGCCTGGGTCTACACCACATTGTCCTTTGGAAGCAAATACCATCTGGCTCACAGGCTCTCAAACGGAGAGTATTTTGTCCCAGGAGGCCCTCAGTCTCACCAGTAACTGACCTAAAGGATTTAGATGATAACCAGGACTTAGAGCTGAAGAGGCTGAGATGAGCTTTTGGTGGGTGGCAGAGTGGCCAGAATGCAGTGGAAGTCGTGCTGGCGAATGCATTTTGCACATGGGAACTCAGCCCTCAGGAGGAGCCAGCCCTGCTGACATGTGGGTCTCAGACTCCTGGACTCCAGGACAGTAGAGCAACAGAGGTCTCCTGCTCAAGTTGCACAGTTTCTGGTACTTTATTATGGAAGCCCTAGCAAACTAGAACACCACCACTCTGTGGATGGATTTCTTATATATTCTATGAGAAAGTGACT
This sequence comes from Graphiurus murinus, assembly GCA_004027655.1. Lineage (NCBI taxonomy): Eukaryota > Metazoa > Chordata > Mammalia > Rodentia > Gliridae > Graphiurus > Graphiurus murinus. Next base: position 30,512 of record PVLC010010782.1, read on the forward strand.
TTCCATGGATGCATACATCTTTGTCACGGGAACAAGACTGTACTTTTCAGATACATACTTAAACCTGGATCATTCCCTTTGAGATGGGCCAGTTTCTGCCTTTGTGACTGAGTGTGAGAAGTCCTTTGCACGCAGGTGGTGTGTGCTGTCACGGCAGTGCTGTCACCAGGGAACATAATCACTGAGCACCTGCGGCACCCAGGAAGGAACCAAACAGCCTGACTGTCAGGAGCTAACGATCTAAACCACACACTGTGGGAACCACGAACATTCAGAGGCACAACTTCCTACAAGCTCACACCTGGACATAGAGAACAAGCACGATCTTATTTTGTGTATTAGTTTAGGTTACTTGTGAAGAAGCAAGAGAACTCTTGTAGTTTGCACAACAAGCTACATGAATGAGTACCGATGTTAATAATGTTAAGTGAAACAGCTGTATATTCTATCGTGTCACCCCACCATGTAAAACTTCTCAATGCAGACGAGCTATTTTGCAGAGCCCTTGGAGTGGGGCAGAGACCACAGCTGTTTGAGGGACAGATGGACAGCTCCAGAGAGCTGGAGACTTACCCCACTGCAGAAGGAAGGGAACGCAGGCTGTTTTCTTCCTGTGAGGGCAAATGAAATGCAGGCAGTGAGAGGTTGTCACCAGAATCCAGTCCTGGGTCCTGGGGAAGGAGCTCCCTGGGGGCAGCGCCCTTCCTCCCAAACCACTTCTCCCGGCCTGGGTGTGCTCCTCTCTCCCTGGGTGGGAACCAGGAGGGGATAGCTCCTGTGGAATAAGTACTGTCATGGTCTAATACTTATGTCCCCTATGATTTAATATGTGGAGATCCTAATCTCCAAGGTGAGGGTGTTGGGAGGTGATGAGGTTGTAAAGGAAGAGCCCTCATGATGGGCGGGAGGAGCACCCTCATGATGGAAGGGAGGAGCACCCTCATGATGGGTGGGAGGAGCACCCTTATAAAGAAGCCCAGGGGACCCCGCCCTTCCACTCTGTGAGGATGCAGGGGGCCGCTCTCACTGTGCACAAACCCGTCAGCAGCCTGACTGTTCCCTTCCCAGGCTCCAGACCTGTGAGACAGACATTTCTGTTGTGCATGGACTTCTGCTGTGGAGGCCAAACTGACCAAGAATACATTCACTTTTCAGAGACTGCCACACTGCCTCCAAAGTGCCCTTGCTGCACGCTGCTCCTGTTGGGACTGAGAGTGCCCAGCCTCCGTGTCTGGCAGCTCGCGGCATGGCCAGTCCTGGTGGCAGCCGTCCTATGGCGTGAGGTGGTGTTGGACGGTCTCCAGGTATGCACAGCAGGGATACTGAGCATCTCTTCATGCAACTATTCACCACGCTTCCTCACCCTTGGTGAAGAATCTGTCCTAATCTTTGGCCCATTTTATAAGCCAGGTGGTCTACCTTACTGTGGCGTTTTGCATGTTCTTTAGATATTCTGGGTACAAGAATATCTAAATTTGCAAATATTCACTGGCTCATGGCTTATCTTTTTGTATTCTTAATGGGGACCACTAAACAGCACATGTTTCTCATTTTTATGAAGTCCAATCATTCTCTGTTTCTCTGATAGACTTTGATGTCATGTCAAAGACAACTTTGTCAATTCTAAGATCACAAAGATATTACTGTTTTCTTCCTAAGGAATCAAAGTTCTAGCTCTTAAATTTAACTCTACAGATGACTTTGAGTAAGGTTTTGTGTATGGTGTAAATTAAGGATGGAGTTGTTTGGCCTGGACTTATTCAGTCACTGCTGCATCAGTTATTGAAATATTCTCATTCCCCCTTTGAATTGCCTTGGCACCATTGTTTTAAATGAACTGACCAGAAATAAAAAGGCTTACGTATGGAACGCTACTGTGCTTCATTGAGCGTATAACTGCTTCTTCCAGTACCACACTGTCTTGGTCACTGTTAGTTTATAGTAAATTTGGCTAGGTTAAGCTCTTCAATTTGGTTCCTCTTTTCTTTTTCTTTCTTTCCTTCTCTTCCATTCCATTTTCTTTCCCTCCCTCCTTTCCTTTCTTTCTTTTTATTTTTGTACTAAGGATTGAACCCAGGGGTATTCTACCTCTGAGCTACACCCCTAGCCCTTTTTTAATATTTTATTTTGAAATAGACTCTCTTTAAGTTGTCGAGGCTAGCCTTGAACACATGATTCTCCTGTCTCAGCTTCTCAAATGCTGGGAATATAGGCATGTTCCACTGTGCCTGGCTGGTTCATCTTTACAAATTTACTTTGACAAATCTAGGTTCCCTGAATTGCTGTGTACATCTTAGGACCAGCTTGTGATTTTCTTAAAGAAAAAAAAAGCCTGCTGGAAATTCAATAGGGAATGTGGTAAGCCTATAGATCAATTTTGAGGGAAATTCTCTACTATAACAATATTGAGAATTCTTATTCATTAAGATTATAGATCTTTCCACTTATTTAGATTTTGTTTAATCCAGCGACAGTTTCCAGCTTTGGGTGTATATGTTTTGCATTTGTTTTGTTAAATTCATTATTTTTATGCTATTATGACTGGAATAGTTTTCTTTGTGTGGTACTGGTGCATTCTACTGCACGTTACACCTCAAAACTCTTAATTTTTTAATTTGAAACATGGTCTTGCTAAGTTGCTGAGGGTCTTGCTAAGTTGCTGAAACTGGTCTCAAACCTGTGATCTCCTGTCTCAGACTCCCAAGTACTGGGATTATGGGCATATTCTAGTTGCCACAATGCCCAGGAAGTGGAATGGTTTTCTTAATATCATTTTCAGATTCTTATTGCTATGACATAGAAATATAATTGAGTTTTGAATATTGGTATTGTATCCTACAATGTATCCACAACTACCAAAACGGATTCAATAATAACTGGAAAATTCAGTTAAATATAAATAGGAAAATAAACCACTAATTTAAAATTTAAAATTTCCCACATAGCTATTTTTTTTCTGTAAGGTGTTTGTTTTGTAGATTTTTAGGGACCATGTTTCCTGTAAATACAGGTAGCTATACTTTCAAACATCCAGAAAATCTGAAATAATTGCTCAAAGATCCACAAACACAGCACAGACACACCTACACGTGCAGCACTTGGACCTTCTATTTGCTGAGGAGTTTCCTTGACCTATGACGGGGCTGCATTCTGACAAGCCACCCTCAGCTGAGACCATCCTAAGATGAAGACCCTCTCGATGCACAGAATCCCTGCACAGCTTCCCTCAGCAGCAGTCAAGCCCTGCAGCCAGCGCCACTCCCGCCCTCATTTCCCGGGGTCAGCTGGCTGTGGTGGCTTCATGCCACTGCCCAGCTTCCCGTGAGAATGGTCAAAATCAAGAAGTTGCAGGAGGGTCCTTACTGAAGGTGCCTTACTTCCACACCACGGCAAAATCGAGCACTCCTAAGTCAGAGCACTGTCCGGGGAGTATTTTTGTTCCTCAACCTTTGGTGTGTTTCCTCGGCCGCATCTGCAGTGCCTCATTTTCTGGGGCATCTCACAGTCAAGGTGGACATCAGTGCGCCTTGCCCAGGGTGCCCATGTTGCTTCAGTGCCGGTCACACCCTCTTGCACACCCCCTGCCATTCCCACACATCACCGTTAGGAGTACGTTCTGCCCCTCATCCTGCTTTTCTGGTATTTCCTACTTAGGTCCCGATTTTAGTAGATCCCCAGGGCCCTATAAATACTTAAAATCAGTCAAGCTAGAGACTCAGAGCATTGCTCTCTCCTCAGCCTGTGGTCTGTGTGCCTGCGGGCAGCTCCGGCCTGGCTCTGAGGTCCCTGCCAGGGGCCCCAGGGGCAGCTCCGGCCAGGCCCGAGGCCCGTGCTGGGGTCCTGCACTCACCCCCACCATTAAGGAGGTCTTTGAGTCCAGGACAGCAGAGCCAGCTTTGGAGTCCACCGAAGGGGAAGACTGCAGGATCTCCTTGTTCTTCTCTCTGTGGGGAAGGACAGACACATCAGTGGGAGCCCATGACAGGCTGCTCAAGGCTGCAGGTGTCCTAAGGCACTGCTGGCGTGGGCTCCTTTGACCCCAGGGCTGGGTAGCTAGATAGAAACAAGTAGGCGAGCAAGACTGGCTGGACCCTGCTGTATTAGAAAAACGGAAGAACGCCCAATGTTACAGTTACAAAATGAAAGGAGTACATTTCTATGTAATTTGCTACTTGGACAGAAAAAATGGTTTTTTACTTCTTACAATGTGAGCCCCTTCCCCAGACAGAACTGCCCCGTATACATCTCTCTTCTGTGTGAGTTTGATTTAAAACAACATTTATATCTTTACCTCTGAGCTACACCCCTAGCCCTATTTTTTTTTAAGATTTGAAAACAGAGTCTCACTAAATTGCTGAGGGCCTTTCTAAGTTGTTGAGCTGGCCTTGAACCTGCAGTTCTGTCTCAGCCTCCCAAGAACTGAGATTACAGGTGTGCAGCACCACACACAGCTAAGACCTCACTTTAAATGGAGGCCAACTCATTCACTATATGGTGATTTGCTTATTTGTTCCCCTACTACAGATTTAGCCCATGAACATGTTGTGACAACTCTAAATTTCTTGGTAAACTGTGGTATAAGGTGTCCTGCACAAAAGCCCAGTTAGCGAAACAGGAAGTTAATTACTTGGGCCTCATATTATCCCCAGGAGAGTGAAGATTACCTACTGAGAAAATACAAGCAATCAAGCCGGGCATGGTGGCGCACTCTTGTAATCCCAGCATTTGGGAGGCTGAGACCGGAGGATCCAGGTTCGTAGCCAGTCTCAGCTACCTAGTGAGGCACTCCAAAACTTAGTGAGACCCTGTTTCAAAATAAAGAATAAAAAATAGGGCTGGGGTTATAGCTCGGAGGTAGAATGCCCCTGAGTTCAATCCCCAGTACCGCAAAAAGAAAAAAAAAAAGAAAAGAAAATACAAGCAGTCAGAGACCTGCCACACCCCACTACTTGGAGACAACTCAGGACTTTTTTGGGCCTCACGGGATACTGTAGGTTATAGGTACCTGGGTACCACCAGCTTGCTAAGCCCCTCTGTGAGACTGTCAAGGAGGAGCATGAATGAAGTCTCATTCTTGGGATGCTTTCACGGAGTTAAAAACCAAACTGCTCCAACCCAGCTCTGTCTTCCCAGAGCAGAGAGGCCCTTCCAGGTACTCACGACAGAGAGGCAGGGAACAGCCCTGGGAGTCCTAACTCGCAGTCCGATGGATGCTTTCCCAAAGGCTTGGACTCTGTGGCTCTGGGTGGGCCCAGCTGTCTCAGAGCAGTGGCAGCCACAGCCCAGCTATCAGAGGAGGTCTTTGGGACAACCGCTAGAAGTATATACCCCACGTCAACTCATAACCTACTAGAGACAACAGGATCCCACTGACTCACAGATGCCAGAATATGAAGGCACCAGGCAATCCTTCTAGAAAAACCCGATGTACCTCTTTAAATTTGGCCACTCTGTTGCCTACTCCATAAGACAAAAACTGTTACACACTTGTAATGAGATAACAGACCTAATCTATAGCAGGTGCAATGATTTACAAAACTCCCCTGTAGTTAATCCAGAACTAATTTGGTTTACAGATGGAAGTAGCTTTGTGTAAGGCGGAGCTAGACACGCAGGCTTTGCGGTTGTGTCTCTGCAGGAAATCATCGAGGCAGAAGCCTTCCCTCCTGGAACTTCAACTGAGTTAACAGAATTCATAGCACTCTCTAGGGTGCCTGAATTGCTACCCAGAAGGACCAGGAGGATCCCACTCTAGAGGCCTCATCCCTGCTCTGCCACATGAGCTGCCCCAGCTGGCTACACCCAGGAAGAGAAGGAAGGGTGACGGCATGGGCATGCCACCTGCGGCCCGGTAGACGACATCCATTGGCATACCCAGTCAGCCCAGTGGAGGCGCACAAAGGACTTACACGATGCTTGCCTTTCTGGCTGAGACAGTCTCCATCGATTACGTACAAGACTATAAGATTATAGAGTTTGTCACACAGGCCATGCTTGTGCCCCAAATAATCCCTAGTGCACTGGGCCTCCCGCTCTGGCTCAGCCCAGACAGCATGAGGACTCTTACCCAGGGGAAGACTGGCAACTAGACTTTGCACAATTACTGCCTTTCAGAGGTTACACATTCCTTCCAGTCTTTATTGGTATCTTCTCAGGCTGAGTAGAGATCTTTTCCACCTGGGTAGTATGTGCACAGGAAGTATCAAAGTCCCTCCTCAAGGAAATTATTTCCCAATTTGGACTGCCTAGGTCCCTCCAGAGTGATAATGGACCTTCATTTATATCTCGTATCACCCAGCAAGTAGCAAAAACCCTGGGAACTAAACACTTCCTCCATTTGTCCTGGAGACCGAAATCTTCTAATTGGCTGAAAGAGCCAATTAGACTTTTAAATGTGCTCCAGGCAAGCTCTGCCAAGAAACTCGGCTGCCCTGGCCAGAGCTTCTCCCCATGGCCCTTTTCAGGCTCTGAGTTGCTTGAGAGGCTTGTCTCCAGCTTAGCACTTCCTACATACTGACCTGGTGCTGGATACAGAAAAGGCTGGCCTAGCCAGCTATGTAACCTCTTTACATCAATTACAACGGGCAATATGCGCCTGTGGACAAGAAGTAGGAGATAAACCAAACCAGGAAGGAGAGTCCGGGCAGAATGTAAGCTCCTCTCAATAAAGCCGGGGGCCAAGTCCTCATTAAGACTCAAAGGATAGAGCTCCAGGATCCTAATTAATCCCCTCTTGGAGAGGCTCCCTTTACTGTTCGCCTCTCTCCGGGCACAGCAGAAAAGGTGCCCAGGATCTCTAGCTGGACCCATGAGATGGGCGTGAAGCCCTGCCCACTGGAAGAAAATCTTCAACTTCAGGATCAAACCAACCTGCGTGGAGCTGTGAGCCCATAGAAGACTTAAGGTTCTTTTCTAGAAGGAAACCTCATATAGGCTCCTGGTTCTGACTGCCTTCCTCAAGGGATCATTTCTCTTACCAAAGGTGGCTTTACTTCTAGCTAAACTAAGCTAATAGGACATCACAATTTAGGAAAAAGACAGCCCAGGGCTGACTCGCTTACAGAAGACCCGGTCTTGGTTCTCCTACTTTTTCCTTGGTAGGCCTTCTCTATCACGTCACTCCTTCTCTTTTTCTTTGGCCCTCCTCTCCTAAATTTGCTGATGAAATTTATCCCCCCACCCCAGCTTCAGGCTACCGAAATTCAAATGAGACTCAGGCCAAACTACCATCACGTCTTCACCGTCAACCTGCTGAGTGTGACAGGAGTCCTCTGGACCAGCCGGCCCTCCCAGAACATGTCCAGTCCATCAGGCCCTGCCCTGCCCTGATAGAGCGCAAGAGCAGGAGGCCCTGCTCTGCAACCCGCAGGAAGCAGCTAGAGGTGATTTTCTGAGCTTGTTCCCTGATGAGTTCAGGGCCTCCAGCTCTTGTGGGGGAAAAGTTGGGTAGCTAGACAGAAATGAACCCGTGGAGCCGGGCATGGTGGCGCACGCTTGTAATCCCAGCATTCGGGAGGCTGAGACCGGAGGATACAGGTTCGCGGCCAGCCTCAGCTACCTAGTGAGGCACTCCGCAACTTAGTGAGACCCTGTTTCAAAATAAAGAATAAAAAATAGGGCTGGGGGTATAGCTTGGAGGTAGAATGCCCCTGAGTTCAATCCCCAGTACCGGAAAAAAAAAAAAAAAAAAGAAATGAACCCATGGGCAGGATGAGGGCAGACCTGAGGGGAAAGTTAAGCAGGCCCTCTCGAATGGAAACACAGGACTCTCTGCCTGGCTGTGGTCAGAGAACGTCAGGGATGTTCCACTTAGACCCCCATGGGAAGGTTTCCAACATGGTGAAAACAGCACAGACACATTAAGGTGTGACCCAAAAAGGAGAGTTAATCACCTCAAAATAAATACGCATGAGAAAGGAGGGGTTGGGGGGATGTAAGGCTTTCTACGTGGAGAAGCCCAAATTGTCATCCCACTCCAGACCCTTTTCTGGAATGTAATCCCCTTTCTCAGAGCCTTCTTTTACGCTGTGCCCCCACTTCCTTAAATAAACTTTTTATATTCCACTATTTGTGCTTTTTGTTTGAATTCTTTCTCTCGGAAGAAGCAGGAATCGAGGAAGGGCTTACCCCAGGTAATACACCAGCACCCCCGAGCCCACAGCCTGCAGGTGGCCGTCACAGACCCTGAGCTAGTACACGGCAGGAAGCACAGCCAGTGCTCAGATGTGAAGGGCTGAGACTTCCCTCCAGCCCCCCGGAGCTGGACCCCTGCTCTGGAGGTCTGCTTCTCAGCGAGCGCCTCAGGGCTTGTTAAAGAGAGACAGACGGATGCCTCCTGGGACCCACAATGCCACCCACTTAAGATCATCTCCTGCAACAGACTGGGGAACCTCAAACAGGAGGCTTGGCCTGGACTATTTAGGCAGGTCTAATGTAATCATGCAAGTCTTTAACACAGAGAAGTGAGGAAGAACTCAGAGATTCAGAGTGTGAGGAGGAACAGGCCCGTTGATACTGACTGCAGGATGAAGGGGCACGGGGAAGGGGGGGTCGATTCTGGGAGTGCCTGACTGCACTTAGAACCTGGACCCTCCAGTAGTCACATGGATCCACTGAAGGCCGCTGCCTGCCGAACCCTGGGACCCAGCCTATGGCGCAGGGAGACCACGGTCACGAGGCACCAGTTGTCCTGAGCACCAGAGTCTGCAGGAATTTGCTTTGTCACCAGGAGACCAATTCTAGCTGTGTGGTAGACAGCCAGCAGTGAAGTCCCCTCCTATGCATGATCCACCCCGGCTCCTGTCTCCCTCCTGTCTATCTGGTCAGCATCTACACATCCATACGATGTGAGAGTCCATTACAGATAAAAAAAAAAAAAAAGACCAAGAGAATACTCTCAGTAAATAGTCTAATTCTATGAAGTCTGCCTGGTTCTCCACCGAGGACGGCTATGGCTGGCATCCCCACACCCCCCAGGCCCCTGGCTTCTACTTGCCACAGTGTCGTACAACTTTGTCATATCCCCACATCTCTAGGAGTGGAGGCTGAGGAGAGCTACGGCAGGCAGGGACCAAAGAATGAGGTGGTGAGCGACACCCTCAGGTGTCTATTTACCTGTCTACATCCAGACCATTAGGTTGCTTAGAAACGTTTCCTGCATCAAAAAAGGGCTTTTGGTATTTTACTGCCCATTGCATCTGGAGAAGTCATAACCTTACATTGTATTTATGTCACACTCCATGCACATTAATTATTTCTACGTAAGGCTCATCCTCCTGTTGGAGGAGAAGACTGGATATAAAATAAAAATACATCTCAAGATGGAATCATTTATGGCCACAAGAATCATGAGCTTTTCTTTTAACAGAACGATGTTGTCAATATGTGGAGTTCGGAAAGCAGGTTCCAAGGTTTGTACAATACAATAATAATTTGATATAACAGTAACTATGATTCACAGAAAAAGTACTAGAAAGAAAGACCTGAAGGATATCCACCAACAGACCAACAGTGACTACGGATACGCAGGGCCTCCATATGACTTCCATTTTAACTAGGGAATTTTTGAAATTTCTAATTTTTTTTTGTGGTGAATATATATTAATTTGGCAATAAGAAATTGTATGTTTTGGAGAATTGTATGTTTTGGAGTGGAAGTTTACAGCCTTGTCTACAGTTTTTGTTTGTTTGTTTGTTCTTTTGCCAATTTCTATTAAGGAGATAAAAGAAAAAACATTTTTTAATTCTACTGAAAGGACTATAGTTAAGACAACACCTCAAAGTGAAATTCAGAATGATTCAGATTTACACAAAAGTATTGCCAATCAATTTCCTAAGAAACCCAATTTAGAAAAAAGTGGATTATTTCAAAGGGAAGGATCTTTTCATACTAAGCCGTATTCCTTGACTATTGAGCTAAGCAGAACTCTAAGCAGCTAAAGTGCCTCCAGCCTGGGCTGGCCCTTTGGCTCTTTGACCCAGCAGGGCCTCTCCTGCCTTGCAGCAGGCTGGGGAGGCAGGGACATCCCACGGACACAGGCCTGGTCTTCTCTCCCAGGAAGGCCTGAGCTAGCCCTCTGCAACCCTGTGAAGGGACCGAGTGCCTGTGCACAGCTGGGGCAAGGAGGGCCAACACTGCCAGTTCCCTGACCTAGGGGGAGGCTGGGTTTCTGGGGTGTTTACTGTTCTTCCTGGACAGATGTGATGCTGGCGACAGCACTGGCCCCTCCCGAGGGAAGGTGCATATTTAATGTAACTCCAGTTCAAATTTCAGGTTTCTTGGGAAAACGATTTTAAAGTTTATATGGGAAATAAATATGCAAGATGATGAAAAATGAAAACATCTTAGGAGGAATATTTGCCTATCAAATATTAAAACAGCTAAATGACGTCTTGTGATTAAAATGGTGTGATGGTGTGGTACTGCTATAGGTCACAGATGGACGGGACAAAGGCAGAGCTGTGGTCAGTGTTCGTGGGAACTTTCAAGTTATCGTAAAGGTGTATTCCTTAGTAAATGAAGTGGCTACCAATAGTTACTTTTGGGGGATACAGTGACCTTATCTCCTGTCTCACTGAACACAAAAATAAATTCAAAATAGCCTGAAAATCAAAATGCAAAAAAGCAAATAAAAATTATGAAAATATTAGCAAAGTATACTGGAGTACATTTGTATAACCTTAGAGTAAGGAAGACTATTTTGGGCAAGACAAGAAAATTTTGACAAATATAGCTTCAGAAAAGTGTATGACCTCTACATTGTGAAAAGGCACCATAAGCAAATTCTGAAAATATATTTGAAATGCATAGAAAAAGGAATTAATATCCTTAATATGCAAAGAATTCTTAATAATTGAAGTATCTGAAAGCTATTTTACAAAAGGAAGATTGTGAAGTGCCCAAAATGGATTTTTAAAATGTTCACTTTCTCTGCTACTAAAGAAATGATATAAAAACAGCACACGTTTTATTTGGCTAAAACTATATATACTGCTAGTATTGTTAAAGGGAGTCAAGTTTGGTGTAAGCAGTTCATGTACTTGGGTGATAACAACTGCCCCAAAGCACCTGGTCACAGAGTGAGCTGTGGCCCAGCTTCCAGTGTGGACGTGTGGACCTGACCCTAAGCGGACCTGTAACCTAGCAACAGAGCCTCAGCCAATCAGGGGTGGAGAGCTGCCCACGTGACCAGGAGGCAACCTGGGTGCTGGTCAGGCCTTGCTGCAGTGGCATCCTCTTCTCTGCCTGTGCAAAGAACCGCTGCCAGCTAGGATCTCAGCGGGGGCCAGCTAAGACCTGCAGAAGTGGGCTTGCCATTTTGTGCTGAAAAGAGCGAGGGACTTGAAAGAAGTACGAGCTGCTCCCACTTTGTGTGACAACCGGAAGAAATCTGGGGAGATGTGATGTGCCGCCCTGGGCTATAGTTGGAGCTGCAGCCCATAGAGGCTCAGTGCTGAAGGCAGCTCCGGCTCCAGCTCCAGCTTGAAGAGGAGTGCAGGCTGTGGGGCCTGGGGGGAGGTGGGTCACTGGGGCCTGTCCTGGGAGGAGGGTCTTGACTCTTGACCTGCCCTCCCACCCTCTCTGGCGCTCTCTTCCCCTCTCCTTCCTGCCATCATGAGGTGAGCAAATGGCTTTGCTCCACCACACTCCCACCTCAACACTGCCAAGCGGCATGGACCGAAACCTCCGGAACAGGAACCCCAGTAAACCTTTCCTCCCTTACACTGGCTTTCTTGGGTATTTTTCATGGCAATGGAGGACACCCTTGGATTTATAAACATCTGACAGGATCTGCTCAAAGGTGTTCCATCAAACCAGTGGCAAAGTCAACCCTGGCCATAATCTGAATGTCCACAGGCTTCCTGTAGCACAATGTATCCATCCCGTGGGGACAGTAGGGACACGCTGGTGGGAGAGAATTACATCTATGTCGTGTCCCAGAGAGATGGCTACGATACGTTCTTAGGGGAATTACAAGGAAGCAGCAGACTAACGTGTGGACTAACATTTAGGGCTCTCGTTTAATTTAACGCTCAGCAGAATAACCTCCTCTGGCCATGGTAGAGTCCTGCCAGGCCTCAGCCAGCGTGGCCAGAGCTGGGGGGCTCCCGAGCAGACGGGGCCCTGTGCAGGGAGCTTCCCTCCGGGCCTGCAGGGCAGTTAAGGCTCCCTGCAGTGGGTTGGGGAGAGCGATGGAAAGGGTCAAGGGGGACTCACCTGGGGGCTGGCGAGGGCTGTGAGCATTTATGTGCGTCTGTACACTCTTGCCTGAGATGGTTTGAATAAATGACCTTTGTTTTATTGCATTTTTGTGTGAAATTGTATTAACTGAGGTTAGAGGGTAGGGATGTAATATCCAAACACTTAAAGGTTAGAAAATGTTTTCTATTTGTGCAAAGTTGTTGCTGCTCATTGTATGCTGAGCAAAATGTACAGGAAAGAAAAGTGCAGAATGTGCTGTCATGTGAAGGCACCTCTTCCTGGCCATACACAACTTCACATGAGAACAGAGTCCACTCTATAAAGGTGTGCCCGGCCATCGGCCAGTGTCTGTCTTTGTGACTGGGTGTGAGAAGTTTTGTGCAGGCGGGTGATGTGTGCTGTGTGCTGTCCCAGCACTGCTACCACTACGGAACATATTTACTGAGCACCTGCTGCACCGAGGAAGGGGCCAAGCACAGCCTGACTCTCAGGAGTTAACAATCTAAACCACACACTGTTAGTGACCACGGAAAAGACATTCAGAGGCACAGCTTCCCACATGCTCACATAGATAAAACGTAGATAAAATGGATGAGATAAAATAAGCACGATTCTATTTTGTGCATTAGTTTAGGTTACTTGTGAAGAAGTGAGAGAACTCTTGTAGTTTGCACAACAAACTACATGAATGGCTACTGATGTTAATAATACTATATGAAACAGCTGTATATTCTATCGTGTCATCCCACCATGTAAAACTTCTCAATGCAGACGAGTTATTTTGCAGAGCCCTTGGAGTTGGGCAGAGACAACAGCTGTTTGAGGGACAGATGGACAGCCCCAGAGAGCTTGAGACTTACCCCACTGCAGAAGGAAGGGAACTCAGGCTGTTTTCTTCCTGTGAGGAAAAATGAAATGCAGGCAGTGAGAGAGGTTGTGGGTGCCGAGCCTGTCACCAGAATCCAGTCCATTACTCATTTTGAAGAACCACAGCAGAGGCATCCTGGGTCCTGGGGAAGGACCTCCCTGGGGGCAGCGCCCTTCCTCCCAAACCACTTCACTTGGGCCAGCGTATGTTTGTCCCTGGGTAGGATCCAGGAGCAGGTAGCTGTCACTTGACAGGTCTATACCTAACTTTTTTTTTTTTTTTTTTTCGGTACTGGGGATTGAACTCAGGGGCATTCTACTTCCATTCTATACCCCCAGCCCTATTTTTTATTCTTTATTTTGAAACAGGGTCTCACTAAGTTGCGGAAGGCCTCACCAAGCAGCTGAGGCTGGCTGAGAACCCGGATCCTCCAGTCTCAGCCTCCCAAATGCTGGGATTACAAGCATGCGCCACCACGCCCGGCTGTAACTTTTGTTTTAAAACTGGTCTTGCTTTTGGCCTGGCTGTCTTGGACTGACAAGCCTCCTTGCCTCAGCTTTTTGAGGTGCTGGTACTACAGGTGTGTGCTACCATGTCCAGCAGGACTAGTATGCTTTTGTAAGGAACGCCTGGTGCCCTCCCACCCCTGCATCCTCCGAACTCCTGCTGGCTTCTGCTGGAACCAGGGGTGCCAGGCCCCTCTGCCCCTGGGAGCACATGGCACCATGGGTCCTTCCGTCGGCAGCCTTTCTGTGGAGTAAGGTGGTGTTGTACGGGGTTTGAAATTTGTGCTTCCCACATGTCAAATGTCAAGCGATTTTTCATGTACCATCTCTGTTCTCCCTTCGTGAATAATCTGTTCAGATCTTTGGCCCATTTTACAAACAGGGCCATTTTTCTTATAACTGACCTTTGGAGTTCTTAGTATATCATAGATCAGTTATATGACCCTGAAATCATTTATTTCTCTGTGGCTTATATTTCATTTTCTTAACCACAGCCTTTGGAAAGCAAGTATTTTAAATTTCAACCAAGTCCAATGTATCAGTTTTTCACAGTAGACATTGATTTTGGCATTATGTTAATGGAAACTTTGCCAACTGAAGGTCTCACAGGATTTCTTCCTTTTTCTTTTAGAAGTATTATAGGTTAGCCCTCAAGTTAGGTCTATGATTGGCTTTGAATATGTAGGCATGAAGAATTCAAGCTTTTATAAACCATGTGTATATTCAGTTGGCCCAGGACCACTTAGGGAAACTATCATTTCTTCCCATTCAATTACTTTTGCACCTTTATTTTATTAAAATCAGCTAACTAGAAATAAAAGGTTTAATTCGGGTCTTTTATTGTTTCTGTATGTCTATCTTTTGGGGGGAGGGAGGAGAGTGCTGGGGATTGAACCCAGGGGCATTCTGCCTCTACACTACACCTTTGCCCTTAGTTCTTTTTTTTTTGAAACAGGGTCGGTCTGACTAAGTTGCTGAGGCTGGCCTCAAACCTGTCATCCTCTCATCTTAGCCTCTCATACTAGGATTACAAGTGTGCACTACCCTGCCTGGTTTATATGTTTATCTTTATGTCAATATCACATTGCCTTTATTACTTTAGTAAATTACTAGCTTTATAGTCAAGTTTGAAGTCTGGTTGTAAACCCTCCAATTGCATTCTCTCACAAAACTGGTTAGGCTAGTAGAGCGGTCTAGGCCCTCTGAACCACACACATTTTAGGATAAGATTGTCTCGTCACTAAAATTTTGTGGCTGGCTGCAAGAGGGAGGTTAGGCTGCAGGTTGGCTGGAGGGGATTCTGTTCTCTAAGTGCCATTTTTCTAATTGGTGAATGTCGTTTCTATTTCTACTTAACAGATCGTCTTCAGTAGCTCTCAGCTACAGTTCATGATGGTCAGTACACATGTATGCCAGTTTTGTTAAGTTTATTCTTTCTGATAATATTGTGGATGGAATAGTTTTTAAAGTGTAACTCAGCTTTAACATCACTAGTAAGTGTAAATGACCAGTGCTGTGTCCTGGCTGGCTGCCCTACATCCCTGTTAAGCTACTTTATTATTTCAAACAGTTCATGCTGTTTCTAGGATCAAGTTGCCACTCAACCGCTTCCCTGTCCTCTGTGCCCTTCCTTCATTCTCCTGATTGCATTGGCCAGAAGCTCAGTATGAGATCCAGGTGGTGAGAGCGGACCTCCTTGCCTGGGCCGGTCAAGAGGGGAAGAAGCATCCAGTCATTTATCATGAGCAGGACAGCTGATGTGCATTTCACATGGGCTATCTTCATGTTATTCCTAGGTTGATGAGATTTTTAAAAAATCATGAATAAGAGTTTAACATTGCCCAACCCATTTTCTGCATTGATTGACATGGTCATAGGTCTCTGTCCTTTATCCCATTAATATATTACAGTGGTTGATTTTTGGATATTGGACCAATGTTGCATTCCTGGGAGAAATGTCACATGGTCAAGGCGTAAGATTCTGCACGTACATCACGAGGCTTGACTTGCTAGTATGTCATGAGTGCCGTTGCCTGTGTTTCCCAAGCGCTGTGGCTCATGATGGCCTTCTCTTGTGCTGCTGTTGTCTGTCTTGGACTTGTTCCCACTGGTGTCACCGGATGGGCTGCCATGCCTTGCCCCCCCTTTCTTCAGAAAGACTCTGTGCACTTGGTACTTTCTCTTAAAATACTTGGTAGAATTTATCCATGGGGATGTTTTGTGGGAAGACTAAATTGGCAGTTTAGTCTGTGCCTATTTTGTGCAATTGGATCCTCTCTCCTTGAGTCAGTTGTGGCCATCCATGCCACTGGACTGGGAAGGAAGCTGCTCGCCAGGTGAGCAGCACGGGTTAGTTCCCTCATGGTGCAGCATGGGGCTGGGTGAGACCAATCCCAGGGCACCACCACATCCACAGCACAAAGCCATCTGCATGTGGGAAAGTTGATGCCCATGAAAGCAGAGGAGAATTTATCCTGCTGGGGGCGGGTGGAGGAGGTTTGTGGCTCCTGGGGCCTCGGAAGCCTGCCTGTGCCCCTAGGGGAGCCTGGCCTTGTCCGGTCTTGCCCATCGATGTGGGAAACCTGCACTGAACTCAAGCCAGTGAACCGTCAGCGCAGCAGCAAGGGCCCTGCAGAACCATGACGATGGCGAGGACCTAAGCCTGCTCCCTTGCACAGCTGGAGGTACTCTCTTCTTGAGGCCTGCAGGAGAGGGCCAGGCCTCCCACCTGCACACAGGTGCACAGCTTGTGGGCCACGGCCAGCCTCGAACTTTGATGTGTCCTTTTGGGCTTTCTCAAAGCCGTCATAAGGACTCTGTGGGCAAGCTGTGTACACAGTGCTGGGAGGTACTTCAAAGGAAGGGCCATCAGGGCTGGGACTGGGCTGCGGAATCCACCACAGTCAGACCATATCCTGGAGCACAGCATGCTGGTTCTCCCTCTGCAGCTCCATGAGTGGAAGGCACAGGGTGCCCGGGGCCATGTGGCCCCAGGGCTGCAGGTGGCTGGGAGGGCCATGCCAGCATCCGGCTGACTGAGGATGTGCACCGGGTCTTGGTCACACACAGTCCCCACTGTAGCCAGCCTCCAGAGTTCCACACTGAATTCTCACTCTAGGCTCAGATAGAGTGGGTCTTTGCTGAGCTCACTGGACCGCGCTGTCCTTCCTGGAGGGACTTGTTCCTCCCTGAGGACCAAGGAGACTCACTGGAAGATCACTCGAGTGAGGTCACAAGGGACGCACGGGTTCTGTGGCCGGACCCTGTTAGCAACACACTGGGTGCCTCACACAGGCTCACCTCGATGGGGTAGCTGCGGTCTCAGCAGCCACCCTGCCCAGGGCTGTAGTCCCACTGTCTTGGCCAAGGGATGGCCTCATCAGGGGCTGAGCTGGGGCTCTTCATGGGGGGCACTGTGGACAGGGGGTCCCCCTTCTCTGCAGGTGGCATCAGGTGTGACTCAGGGATAGGAAGGCTTCTTGCTCACCCTTGAAAACCTTGTCATCCCCATAGAAAACGCCCTTCATGGTGACCCCGGGGGACCCACGAAGGCGTCCCTGGGCAGAGCTGTGGTGAGAGCAGAATCCAGTGACAGGCAGGCTCCGGGGTCTGCGAAGATCCACAGGAAGCTCTCGGACTCAAGGCCAGAAACCACGCTCCCTGCTCCTCTGATGGATTTGGGGAGGCGTCTATGGCTGAAATGCATGGCCTCCTCTGGCATCCCCGGGAGTCGTGAGGACTTTGGCGGGGATTCCTCAGGATGTGAGACACTGCTCCTACCCTCAGACCAGGGCCAGGCAGGTTAAAGCTGGGCTGACTGAAGCACTCGCATGGAGACCGGACCCCAAGACGTGAAGGGCACTTAAAATTTCACCAGGACAGCAGGTGTCAGCGGGGACTTTCCCAGGCTCTTGGGAACACGGAGTCACCCCAACTATTAGGGCAGAAAAAGAAGCCCTGGGGCCACTTGCTGGCTGTGGAGTGGCCAGGTGAAGCCTTCAGTGGCATGATAGTCTCCATTGAATGTGTCAGTGGACCAGGGGAAGAGCGACCAAGGAGAAAGGCTTTCCTCCAGTCTCAGTCCCACTGCGGTGTTGGCACCACCCTGCTTCTAAATTATCACAGGGCGCTCTCTCCAAAGCCCTGTGGGGACTGGAGTGAGACAGAGTCCCTCACCGAAAAAGTGCAATCACTGTGACAGGTGTAGCGGTCACACACCTGTAATCCCAGTACTTGTAAGGCCAAGATAGGAGGATCACAGACTCAAGGCCAGCCTCAACAATTTAGTGAGGCCCTGTTTCAAAATAAAAAATAAAATAGGACTGGGGGTGTAAGTCTGAGATAGAATGCCCCTGGGTTCAATTCCTAGCATCACAAAAACAAACAAATCTGCCCAGAAACCAGGACGACCCCAGGAGCAGCTTAGCCCCAGGGCAGAAGCAGGCAGGAAGCCAGGGCCAGAAACCAGTTACCCTGCTGCTTGTCCCTTAGGGTAGGGATAGAGATGCTAGTACACACACACACACACACACACACACACACACATACATCACATACCACACACAAACATACATCACATACCGCACACAAAATATATCACAACATCACACACCATATACCACACACAAACACACACAATATATATCATGCAGACATATCACATACCACACACACAATATATATCACACAGACAACATACACCATGCACAGACACCACAACATATAATATATATATTACACACACCACATACCACCACATCACATACCACACACAATATGTATCACACAGACAACATACACAGACACCACACACATATAATATATATATTACACACACACCACATACCACCAATCACATACCACACACAATATGTATCACACAGACAACATACACAGACACCACACACATATAATATATATATTACACACACACCACATACCACCAATCACATACCACACACAATATGTATCACACAGACAACATACACAGACACCACACACATATAATATATATATTACACACACACACACTGAGAGGTGCCTGTTGCAGGCTGGGCCTGCCCCTCCCAACCTGGATGCAGGCTAGAGGCAGGTGTACCTGTGGACGCCCCTGCTCCCCTTGTGGACGCCCCTGCTCCCCTTGCAGAAACGGATCTTTCCTCCTCACTGGTTCTGGGTTCTGCTGGAAGCGGGCCTGCATCATGTATTCAAACGTGCTCAAGTGCTTGATCACTAAAAAGGGAAAAGGACAGCATCACGGAGCTGTGCCACAGAGCCACGCCTACTCCGCACAGCTCTGCCCAGATCTTACAGCCCACAGAGCCCAAGCCTCACAGCCCCCAAAGCCCCGCCCACTCCTCCAGCCCCGCCCACCCCACAGAGCCCCGCCCAAGCC
>PVLC010010783.1:0-31728 GCA_004027655.1 Graphiurus murinus
TTTTTTTTTTTTTTTTTTGCGGTACTGGGGATTGAACTCTGAGGCATTCTACCTCCAAGATATACCCTCAGCACTATTTTTTATCCTTTATTTTGAAACAGGGTCTCACTAAGTCGCGGAGTGCCTTGAACCCAGATCCTCCGGTCTCAGCCTCCCAAATGCTGGGATTACAAGCGTGCGCCACCACGTCCAGCTTGAGCCTCTACTTCTCCTCAACACATGTATGGGACTCCTGAATTTTATAATGCATGCAAGACTTCAGTAGTTCCTCTGTGAAGGGGCAAGGAGTAATGGAAAAATTTTTCTCCTTCTGTATCATAATGGGGGACAATAGCTTTGCTCTTCTGCCCTAAACCAAAATGCAGAAAGGTAGGGAACTTTGGGGGCAGTGTGGATTTTGGAATGAGCTAGAGCTCATTCTTGCCCCAGCGGTCCAGCCTCGCTGTGTTGACTAGCCAAACCACTGAGCCCCTTGAAACCTCAGGCGATTGATTCGTCTGTAAAATGGGGACATTTCCAGCCTTTTGCCATTGCTGTGACCACCTAGTGAGATAAAATCTAGAAAGCACCCAGCCCCATGCCTGCTATACAGGGGTGCACCCCTTCTTCCTACTGTAGTCCTCCCTGTTTACTCTGAGAATCACCCAGTTCCAGCTATTTGAATTTCCAACAGCCCTCTGGCGCCTTTGGAGATGGCTAAAAATAGCTGGTGTGAATTCTCCTGGAACAGTTCGGCTCTTTGTGTAATTCACTCTCCCTCTGATTATAGGTAGCTAGGTAGCCGTGAATGGCTTCCAGCTCACCCCTGTTCCTTCTTCCCAGCATCTTTAGTGCAGTGGAGCTTGGCCTAATTACACAGGGGGTGGTGGCCTCTTTCAAACCAAGAATGACTCTTCCGAGCCTGCCTCTAAGCTTATGCCTGGTGACATTTACCTCGGGTTTTTTTTTTTTTTTTTTTTTTTTTTTTTTTGTGAAGCCCTGGAACAAAGAAACGATAGGACTTCAGAGGCACTCACGGCTGGTTCTGGGCTGGTCTTCATCTGCCCCCAGCAAAGAAAGTGGATGAACAGTTGCTCTACACGGCTTCTTGCTAGTAAAAACCCCAAGCCGCTGAGGTCAGGTACTGCCCCAGCTAGCCTGCCCATGAAGAGCTGACATTGTCAGAATGTGGGGCACGGGCTTTTGCAATCCTCGAGCTCCTACCCTTGAGGGGTTCTGGAAAATATGTGCGGCTGGCATGGGGTCTCCAGACCCCCACCATGTTAGAATTGTGCAGGCCTCACATAGAATAGTAGTGAGCTGAGGAACTAGGGTATGACGTCCAGCAAGATTTGGGTCAAATCCCAACTCTGCTCCCCACTGGCTGTGTGACCTGGAAAAGTTATTAGATTGGCTAAATGTCAGGGTTTCTGCCTATAAGACAGGACCACAGTACTGTCAGCCTCATAGGTTGTGGCAAGGATTAACTGAGGTATTATATTATATGTGCAACAATTTAGCACTTGTGATGTACAGTTAAGTAGCTGTTATTATTACCACTGCTATTCTTTTTTTTTTTTTTTTTTTTTTTTTTTTTTTTTTTTTTTTTTTTTTTTTTTTTTTTTTTTTTTTTTTTTTTTTTTTTTTTTTTTTTTGGCGGTACTGGAGATTGAACTCAGGGGCATTCTACCCCCGAGCTATACCCCCAGCCCTATTTTTTATTCTTTATTTTGAAACCGAGTCTCACTGAGTCACGGAGTGCCTCACTAGGTAGCTGAGGCTGGCTGCGAACCCGGATCCTCCGGTCTCAGCCTCCCGAATGCTGGGATTACAAGCGTGCGCCACCACGCCCGGCTACCACTGTTATTCTTTTGGGGGATTAAACTCAAGAGCATTCTACTTTAGAGCAACATTCCCAGCCTCTTTGTTTTTATTTTTTTATTTTAAAACAGGGACTTACTAAGTTTCTGAAGGTCTTGCTAAACTGATGAGGCTGGCCTCAAACTTGTGATTCTCCTGTCTCGGCCTCCCAAGTACTGGAATTACAGGTGTATGCTACCCTGCCTGTTGTTATTCTTTAGCAAGGGATGATCAGTGGGCAGATGCCACACAGGGTCACTGAAAGAGCCAGGGACTGTGTTGTGCCCGACACCGGGGAGATGAGTCACACAGTCTGTGAGTTGTGAGAGGCAGTGACCTTGAACTTCATGGATGATTTTCCTTATGAATTAAAAATCCTCACAGATTCAAGATGCTTTAAGTTGTGTTTCCCCTGACATGAAGATGTGATGGTTCTAAGATGCACCTTTAGAGGTGGAGAAGTTAGACAGGGAAGGATCCTTTACAAAGCAAGCCCCCACTGCACCAGCCAAAGCCTTGGTCCTCTGGAGATCTCTGCAAGGTGGCACAGAACCAGGCTCAGCGGTGTTGACCTGCGGGCCCAGAAAACTGCAGTGTTCAGTCTCCACCTCACCCGCCATGGGCTGAGGGTAGCACTTAACACCCTGGCAGGTCCAACCTGCCCCTCACTGTCCCTAAGACAGGGAGACATGGTCACCATCAGCCTATCCTGAGACGGAACATGCACATCAAGGGATGTTGACAGCATCTACCCCATGGGTCCTGGTCACCCTTCACCAAACATAGACAAGAGATGGAGAAAGGAACAGGAGGTGACATTCAGCCTTTGTTTTTTTTTTTTCAGCACAGATTTTTATACGTTTCTTGAGTACAGCAGGGTTACATAGACATTTATGACATATCAATCATTGTCAGAACACAAATAGCACCACTTCTTCGTTTTACACGTATAGCCCACATTCTTAACATAGCCTGGTCAAGCAAATTTTCTAGAGTCATAAAACCATACTCCTTTAGGGTCATATATTTACTTTCTAAGAAGTGGGAGGGTCTTTCATCTACGCATCCTAGGAGCAATCTCCAGACTTTGAAACACTGATGTAGCCATAGCAGAAGAGTCAGTATAATTACTCATGACACTGAGCCTTTGTTAACGCTTAGATGGTTACAAGTGTCAGCGTGTGGACCTCGACCCCAACTGTGCAGGATGCATATGAAGATCCCTATTTACAGAAGAGGGAAACTGAGGCTCGGGGAAGTGAAGACACCTGCCGAAGGGCACACAGCTAAGTGCATCCGACTTGAGCTTTCCCTTCCTGCTGTATGCCACCAAGATGTGGCGGAGAGCCCCTGCAGGGAGAAATGGCCTCCAAAGGGCTTCCCAGATTCCTGGGAGTGAAGCTGAACCGTTCCCTCAGTGGCCTAGAAGGTTCTCCAACTGCTCCCCTGAAACCAAGCTCAGCATGTCCTCCATCCAAGAGACGGACTGTTCCTGGAACCGTATTCTGGAATTGTTCCCCACCCCCCCACCACCACCACCTGCACCTCCAGTGCACACCTGGACGAAAAAGAGACCACAGGAGAGAGAGAGAGGGAGAGAGAGAGAGAGAGAGAGAAAGAGACCAGTCTCCTCTTCTGGTCACTGCGAGGGAGCCCTTTAAGGCCTCAGAAAAAATCTCACCTTATCTGTTGTTCAGGACATTCAGTTTAGCCTTCCTCTCTGAGCTGAGACTTGGGGACTCATTAGCAGCTGTTTAAATGTCAAAGGGTGACCGATCTGGGCAGAACTGAGCTGACAAAGTCCTTCTTTCTCCTCCCATCTGTGCAGGCTTCGGGAAAGCACATGGAGAAATGCCAGCACAGGGATTCCACATCGTTATCCCCGTCCTTTCCGGTAGAAGGACAGCACGCCAGAAGACGGGCCTCTCTCTTCCTCAGTACCCAAGATCACTCAGGCCCTTGTTCTGGAGATGAGAGTGCTGAGGTGCTGCAGTGCAGGGAAACTTACCCTGGTCGGACACAAGGGCGGGTGGGCTTGCCCATGGGTCAGGAACTCCTTGTTTTAGAGGTGACCATGCAGAGTTGCAGGGAGGAGAAGCAGAGTCGGGGCTAGAACCCGTGTCTCCTGGCCATGAGTTTCCTGTGGGCCTGTCCTGAACCTGTTGGTTCAGGGAAGCACCATGACCTTCTGGTGTAGTGCCGCTTGGAAGGCCCCTTCCAGGCCCCTCAAGGTCATCCGGAAATGCATGCTAACATGGCCCTGTCGGACCAAGCCCAAGAAATGGGTCACGTCTGCAAGAGGATGCAAGGGGGACCCTAACAGTCCAAGGCAAGCATGACCCTTAACAGCGAGGGACCTCTAACAGCAAGGGGAACCCCAACAGCAGGGGACTGCAGAGCCCCCTGCACTCCCTCAGCACTCACATGCCTGCAGGCACAAGCACCCCTGCATGGACCCCATGTGACATCTGCTGTGACACAAACCACCTCTAGACACCGGCGGCGTCCTTGGCTGCGGCACCAGGTGTCAGGGTCCCGGTGCTCCTGCCTTCCTGAGGTAGAGCCCAGCAGCACCCCATCCCTCCTGTCGCTCTCCATGCGGTGGGTCACCCTTGCACTGCGGAAATAAACATTTCATTCCAAGCAGGTGCTAGCTGCTGGGGGATTGTTGGGAAATGTCGAACCCCTGGTGGCCTTGGGTTGAGCACAGCCTCGCCCTGCACTAGGAGAGGGGAGCCCTCTAGTCGGCTAACTGTTGCTAGGCAACCCAGGGAGAACCCAAAATACCCCCCCGGGTGAGACTCACGCTTTTGCAGGTCTGATGCCCACGGGTATCATGAAGTGTACAGCCATGTTCACGTGGCACAGCTGTTGCCCACCTTCAGGAGACCAGCCAGGCAAGTGGGCATGCATCTGCCCACAGAGCCCACAGGATCACACTTAGATGCTCAGAATTTGGCATTTGCATGCTCAAATGGGTGGACCCAAGCTCACCCTGCCATGCACCGTCGCACACACAAACGCACGCACTTGTGCACAGCCAGACATACGGCACAGAGCAATTGACACCTTCTGTTTCGTGTCCAAAACCCCATGGAAAATGTCTTATCACCTGCTTCCCACATCAATGGTCAGACAGACGCTCCGTCCCCACCTGACCAAACACCCTCAGGTACCACTCTCTCCTGTTCCTGGAGGGGAGGGGGCATCTCAGATCCTACCAGGCTGGCAGGAGAGGCTAGGGAAAGACTCTCCCTTGAGGTTAAGAGTTGTGCTCCAATGGCTGCTTGGAAGATGAAATAGACCCAAGGGAAAGGGACCCCGCATAGAACCTGGCATCAGCACGGGCTTCACACTGGTGTTGGGAGGGCTGGGGGGGTCTTGTTGTATGAAGTCAAGGCCAGCACCTCCCTGCCCTCAGCCTGAGCCAACATCCAGCTAACCAGGCTTTCTGAGCGAGGGCTCGTGCGCACGGCTTTGGCCTTCCTGCCGCTTCACCGTAAACATTCAGCTCAAATCCTGCTGCTCCTCCTGAGCTCAGCCTGCACAGAACATCCTATAAGCATCATAAACTGCCCTCCAGATGACCTCACAGGACTTCCCTCTGAGCACGGCACACTGTAGGATCGGAGGCTGTCCAGGGTTTCTCCGAGGGGCGCTAGCAGCATTTGTGTCTGCAGTTCCACCTCTGGGGAGTGGAGGCCTTACCTGTACAGAACGTGCACCTCCCTAGCCCAGCTCTCCAAGTCCCAGTAAGGCCCCAGGACGTTGAGGCAAGAAGAGGTGGCCTCCTGCTTTTCTGGATGTCATCCCCTGGATAGCAGGCACAGGAGTCTCTGAGTGGGCGTAACCCCTGGGCGTAAGTGGGGAAACTGAGGCTAAAGGGATTACCCAGTGGGTAGCTGCATCCGAATCTCCACTGGTTCCTCCCTCCCCCAGGCCGGGACCAGAGAAAGGGAAAGTTGGGATAGCACTGGGTGGTGTGAGCCAGCAACGTGCACCAGAAATTAGCCATTTCGCCAAAATCGGATGTCCTTAGTTTAAGCTGGAACCACGGAGAAGAACTCCAGGTGTTGGGTGGTTGAAATAATCACTAGGGTGCTAAAATGTAAAAGTATCACTCATAAACATCCCCCACCCCCATCCTTCTGCTCGGGGGAGTGATTCCATATCCTTTACTCTGCACATAAATATAAATATATGTGTGTATGCTAAAAAGTGTCAAGTTTTATATTATAGATACACCCAGATCCGATATAGACAGAGGCATATGGTTTTTGCAAACTTGATTTGCTTTTTTTCCCCACGGGCTAGCATTTTGTTTCTGAGGTGAACCTCGGTACATTTCTGCAAACAGCGGGTCCTCAGTTTTCTTCTTAGTCTTGGTCTTGCTTCTCTCATCTGTGAAATGAGGGTTTGCAACGAGTTTTGCAGGATTCTCGACGGAGGAGGATGAGCCGATGTTTCAAAAGTGCTTGGCAGAGTGGGTGACACACGGCAGGGACTTAATAAGTGGCGCCCACTGTGCTCGAGGTTTTGATTCACATGGTGTCAACATCATTCCTCGTCGTATGTGATAGTTGTACTTCTGGGAAGGGACATTCAACTCAAGATCTGAGAACTAGCTGCGTTCAATTTTCTATGCACATCAGAAGTCAGCCATGGTGGTGCACGCCTGTAATCCCAGTACTTGGGAGGTTGAGACAGGAGGATCGCAGGTTCAGAATCAGCCCTAGTGAGGCCCTATTTTATTATTTCCAAATAAAAAATAAAATAGGGCTGGGAGTGTAGCTTGGAGGTAGAATGCCCCTGGGTTCCATCCCCAGTACCACACACACACACACACACACACACACACACACACACAATGTGCATTATAAACCTTGCTATAGCCGGGCATGGTGGCACACGCTTGTAATTCCAGCATTCGGGAGGCTGAGACCAGAGGATCCGGGTTCGCGGCCAGCCTCAGCTACCTAGTGAGGCACTCCGCAACTTAGTGAGACCCTGTTTCAAAATAAAGAATAAAAAATAGGGCTGGGGGTGTAGCTCCGAGGTAGAATGCCCCTGAGTTCAATCCCCAGTACCGCAAAAAAAAAAAAAGGAAATAAATAAACCTTGCTATAAATTTGATAGGGGGCATTTCTTCTCTTTTATTTGTCTGCATTACATAAAAATACGTATGCATTGTTGAAAGAGTTAAACAAAAAGATGGAAAGGTCATTTACTTGTGATCCTACTGAATCCGAGTTCTCCAGGGAAACAGGACAAACAGGACATATGACTGTACACATGTATTAAGAAATTTATTTTTAAGGAATCGGTTCATGTAAGTGTGGGAGCTGGCAAGTCCGAAATCAGTAAGGCAATCCCGAAGGCTGGGCACTCGGGCAGGAGTTAGTGCTGCGGTCCTGAAGTAGAGTTCCTTCCTCTCCAGGAAGCCCCAGCTTCTCTTTTTAAGGCCTTCAACTGATTAGATAAGGCTCACCCATATTGTCAAGGGTGACCTCCTTTGTTTATCATCAAATATTTGTGCATATTAATCACACGTACACGATGCCCTCATAGCAACATCTACACTAAACAGCTGAGCACCATGTGCTAACCAAACTGGCACACAAAACTTATCCACCACACCCACTCTCCAGTAATGCCATGATTATTAGCATATGTCCCTTTAGAGGTTAAGGTTCATAAATTTTTTTTTTTTTTACAAAATTGATTTCTTATATGTGGAACTTTAGATTCTCGGTGTGTAACACTGTGCCTCGATTGCATCTTCTTCTGATTCAAAAAACTAATGGTTTAACACCGCTACTTTCGATGGAGGCTTAGAATTCCACTGGCGGTGCCTTTCCGCACTTTTGATTCGATGCATCCCTCACTGTTGGACAACTATGTTATTTCCAGCCTTCCACCTGTTAATTTTAAAGAATGCTGCAGGGAACATGCGGTTACTGGTGAGTCTCTGGGCAAATCTGCAGCAGACGTCCTCCCAGACCCCAGCCCATCTGCGTGCCCAGCCAGATCCCCTTTGCTGAAGAGCATTAGCGACAGCGGCTAATATCTGTCCCCTTCTTTGACCAGCAGCAGCCAGCAGCCTCTCCTAGCTTCTCTCAGTCCCTGCCCCGGTGACTGACACCAGGGAGGGGTCACACAACGCAAGGGCCAGCCCCTTTCCTTACAGTGAGATGACTCTGCGGGGCCGTTCCCAGGGGGTCGAGCAGAGGGGACCCACTTCTCTCCTCTCCCCTCTCCTAGAACACACCTGCAGTAAATTACTCAACCCCGGCTCTGCTTTGAGGGCACCCAGCCTAAGATGACAACTAAATGTTTTCTTAGGAGGTGGCTTCAATCTAAGAGCCAGCGTTTCTACCAGGCCACCCAGGGAATTTCCAGGTTAAATTTCCAGGTAAAGGGAGACTCCCGATCTGGCGTTCCTTGCAGCTTCAGTTCTGAGCAGGCGGAGGCTCCCGAGGTGCAGGGCTCTGCCCCCAGAGCCCAGGTGAGGACCTGGAGGGGGCCTCCTGGTGCCCTGCAGGAGGCCTTTTCCTTCCCTGGCCCCCTCCTGAGAAGGATAGGAAAACCCTCCTTGAATGGGATATGGCCGCCATCGAGGGTGAGGAAGGGAAGCGTAGGAGTGCGGCCAGAGAAGAGGGGAGAGTAGAGTGAGGAGGAACAGAGATGGCAGGGTCGAAGAGGACATTCTAAAACAAGTCAAACTCGCTGGCTGGGAACAAATCCACTCAAGAGCAGAAAATGCGACAGCCCTTCTTTCTGTCTCTGCTGCGGCTCATTGTGTGACCTTGGGCGAGACTCTCACCTGCTCTGGGCTTCGGCTTCTAGAAGCTTCCTTGGGAAGGTGTTTCTCCCATCCAGAGCTGCCTCCTGCTAGACCTAACTCTCCCTTCTCCCTCTGACCCTTCAGATGGGAGCGCCGTGTTCCGAGGCTGCTTCCGCCGGCCCGACAACCTCTCCCTGGCCTTGCCCGTGACCGCCGCCATGCCCAATATGTCGGTGGACAAATGTGTGGACCTCTGCACAGAGAAGGTGAGCTCGGGGTCCCATTCCCAGCACCCCCTGTGCAGAGGAGGGTGGTGCAGAGCCATTGAAGGGCGTAGGAAGTCAAGGACTGTGATCTGTGCTGTCCCTGGATCCAAGGGCGGAGCGAAGCTACCTGGGACGTATTTATTTCTCTCCCCCTGAGGGGGCCCGTGATTGAGGCATGCTCAGAAATAAGGGTGACATTCGAACTGGGCTCAGAAGCCTGAGTCGGGGGTGGCCCAGGTCAACACAAGCACAATACCGCCCTGGGATGGAGTGAGTTTCCCGTCACTGCAGGTATGCAAGTACAGACAGGGAGGAGCTGCTGTCCAGAACTCTGGGCACCGGGCAGCACTTGCATTGGATGACCTGAGATCCTTGATGGCGGCCTGCTTAGCCTTCCTCTGCACGACCGTAGAGGTCAGGGGTAGAACCTGTGACTCCGGTGGTGCGTGCCGCCCCTGTGTCCAGGACAGGACAGAGCCCGGCATATAACTGGCACTTGAGGATGTCCAAGACATTCCACCCTTCCCTCAAAATGAGCGAATTAGGCAAATATTCAGAGGACAACAGCCCTTCCTCCACCACCCAAAGGTTCTCTCCATCCTTTTTTTTTTCTTTTTTTCTTTTTTTTTGCGGTACTGGGGATTGAACTGAGCATTCTACCTTTGAGCTACACCCCAGCCCTATTTTTTTATTCTTTATTTTGAAACCGGGTCTCACTAAGTTGCGGAGTGCCTCACTAGGTAGCTGAGGCTGGCCGCGAACCCGGATCCTCCGGTCTCAGCCTCCCGAATGCTGGGATTACAAGCGTGCGCCACATCTGGGTTCACACTCCATCCATTTCCTCTGCAAATTTTTCATGATCCGTCCCAGGCCCCGTGCTTTGTGCTAGGGATGCAAAGTGGAGAAGAGATGATCTCCGTCCTCCGGGATTCTGGCACGTGCGGAGGGTCTGCGCACTCCTCCCACCTGCCTAGACCTCGCTCCGGCGCCTGCGCCCCCCCACCCGGGTCTTCCTGTGTGGCTGCTTCTCTCCCTGGCCTCCAAAACAGGCTGAGAGGCTGCAGAGGCACAGAGGCCGCTGCGTGCTCAGAGAGCCCTCCTGTAGCCCCCACGGCGGTCACGGTGCACTTCTTTGCAAAACCGGAGGGCCCACATTCCCATCGCCCTCTCAGAGGAGAGAGGACCAGCACTCAGGCAGGGGGAGCCCCTTGCCCAAGCTCCCAGCACTGCAGAGGGGCTGAGCTGGAGTTGACACTTGAGGCTGTGAACGCCCCTCTAGCCCGGAGACCCTGCAGAGAGGCGTCTGAGAGGCACTTGGGAGCATCCGGGAGGCGCCCAGCTACCCTCTGCCCTGGGCAGGAACCCCCACCCGCACCCACACGGCCTGCCCTCCGGGTGAACATTGCTCAGACCTGGAGGACTCTGGAGGATCCCGCAGACCGGCAAGAGTTGAGGACACATGCCGGGGGCAGGGGGTCACGTGACAACGGTGAAAACAAGTCAGACTGTACACAGGACCAGCGGGAAGCAGAGGCGAAGGGACGGACAGGAGGGCGCCTCTGAAGGCCTCTCTCAGCCTCTGCATGCCTCTCTCTCTCTCTCTCTCTCTCTCTCTCTCTCTCTCTCTCTCTCTCTCTCTTCCCCCTCTCTTTCTTATTTTTCTCTCTCTCTTATTTCTCTCTCTTTATTTCTCTCTTATTTCTTTCTCTCTTACTTCTCTCTTTCTTATTTCTTTCTCTCTTATTTCTCTTCTCTTCTTCTTCTCTCTCTCTCTCTCCTCTTCTCTCCTCTCCTCTCCTCTCTTCTCTTCTCTTCTCCTTAGGGACCAAAAGACAGAAACCAAGGGGTCCGGTGGGCAGGGACACAGCTGCTTGTGCCAGGTGGTAAGGGTCCAGGATTTAGAGTGACAGAGGAGGAGACTCCAGTATGTGTCACTAGTTAGAAAATGGCATCAGTCATGGCCCAGGGTGACCCACCTGCATGCCGCACCTGCCTCTCTCTGCTCTTTAGCTAGGGTCTGCACTTCCTGGTGGATATCTGCCAGGAGGGAACCAGATCGAGCTCATTGGGTGTAGCCACCTGGGTGTGATGTTGGTTTGTCACTAGGTTATCCCTGGATCCGCTGCCGGGGGAGGGCTCCGTGCCTCAGGTCTGGTTGAGAAGTGAATTAGTCAAGGTCAGACTCGTGCCCTCTAAATCTCAGGTCCATCCTGTTCCTGCTAAACTGCTCCATAAAACAGACAAATCAACCCAAAGCAAGTCTTTCAACAGAGGCACTGAATACACGGAAGTATCATGATCCCTTTTGACTTTAAAGGAAAGATTCAGACAGCATGTCCCAGAGGAGGGACTGTATATCACTTTCTGACCAAGAGGAGGACATTTACTGTGGTGTATTGCATGACAGAGAAAGACACACACACACACACACACACACACACACACACACACACACACACACTTCTTCCTCGGTCCTCTTTCAAGTCCTCTAGGAAAAAGCTTCATCTCCATGCTAAAGTGTCTTTAATATATCCCTCCACTAATCTCTCTTTTGCAGGAGAAACGGAGCTGGCCCTGGGTTCAGCGTCTTGGCAGGAGAGAGTGCCCAGGTGGAATTTAATTACAGTCACTCTCCAGTGCCCGCAGGGCATTGGTTCCGGGGTGCCCTGCAGACACCCCAATCCTTAGATGCTCGAGCCCTGCATATAAAACAGTGGGGTGCTTGCACAGAGCCCACGCACATCCGCCTCCGTACCTTCCATCATGTCAAGGTTGCCTTTAGTGCCCAATACACTGTAAATGCTGTCTAAATAGTTACTGCCTTCAATGTGCAGGCGCATTTGGTTTTTTTCTGAATAGTTCAATCCACAGTTTGGGATTGATCCCTGGATTCAGAGCCTACAGGGACAGGAGACCCACTGCACATTGTTTTGTTTCTGCGGTATTTGGTGTTTGCATTTATGGTATAGACAGAAGTGCTACTTCTGCACAAGTACCCTCTGCAGAGGTGATACAGTCTCCTTCGAGACTCAAGTAAAGGAATCCAGCAAACAAACAATAATTACAGGTGCACACGTGGGCAAAATTTCAAGGCTGGGGTTCACCACGAGTTTGGGTGACCCTCCCTGGACTCGGGGACTGACTGCTTCTTCCTTTCCCGCTTCATACCCAGGAGTACCCGCTGGCGGCCCTTGCGGGCACCGCCTGCCACTGTGGGTTTCCCACCACACGCTTCCCCCTCCACGAGAGAGAAGACGAGCAACTCTGTGCCCAGAAGTGCAGCGCAGAGGAGTTTGAGAGCTGCGGGACCCCCAGCCACTTCATAGTGTACCAGACGCAGGTCCAAGGTAAGGCGGGCTCCCTGCAGACCGGGGTGCCCTCCTGACAGCCACCCCCAGCCCACACCTGCAGCAAGAGGAGAACATGCGGGCCAGAGGGCAGAAGGCTGTGGACTTGGCCAGGCTTAGAGTTCCTGGGACAGACAGCGGAGGCGGTGCCTAGGGGGGAGGTTCTAAGACCCTCGGGACGCTGGGTGGCTCTTTTCTTATAGTCTGGGCAGTGAGATTGAATAGGAAGAGAGGCCTGCGTCTCCCGCAGACCTACTGTGTGATCCTGGGCAGACTGTCCCCCGCCCCGGGCCTCAGTTTCTCCATCCGTGTCATGAAGCTGTAGATTATAGACCTCTGAAATCCCTTCCAATTCTAGAATGCTGTACATTTATCTGTCTGTTCTTCACTCCCTCCCTCCTTCTCTCTCCCTGTCTCGCTTGTCCTTTCCACCTCTACCTTTTTGATTTTGATAGTGGAACCTGCACTTACTGTGGATCTCCTCTTCTGCCTCTTGGGGCTACCAGGGGTGGTGAGGAGGAGGGTGGTGGTGGTGGTGATGGTGGTGGTGGTGACCAGGTTGGTGGTATGATGGTGTTGAGATAGTAATAATGGTAGTGGTGGTGGTGGTGATGATGGTGGTGGTGGTGACGATGGTGGTGGTGGTGATGGTGACGGTCTTGATGATGGCGATCGTGGTAATGGTAGTTGTAATGACAATGGTGATGGTGATGGTGGTGTTGGTGGTAGTGGTGACCAGGTTGGTGGCATGATGGTGTTGAGATAGTAATAATGGTAGTGGTGGTGACGATGGTGGTGGTGGTGATGGTGACGGTCTTGATGATGGCGATCGTGGTAATGGTAGTTGTAATGACAATGGTGATGGTGGTGGTGGTGGTGGTGATGGTGAGGATATGATGGCAGTGGTGGTGGTGATGGTGATGGTGATGTGATGGCAGTGGTGGTGGTGGTGGTGATGGTGTGATGGCAGTGGTGGTGGTGGTGGTGATGGTGACGGTGGTGATAGTGGTGGTGAGGAGGAGGAGGAGGCAGTAGCCCTAGGAGTTTTTCCAGGTCTCCCTCTGTCCAGACTCAGTATGGAGTCCTTCGTGTGCATTTTCTCACTGGATCCTCCCAGCTCCCCGTTGAGATGAGGAAGGACACTTATGCCCACTTTGCAGGAAAGGAAACTGAGACTGAGAGCCGCTGAGGGACTTGCCTCCAGTCCTCCTAGTTATAAGCCTTTTATCCTGACGGAGGCTGCGCACATGGCCATTGGCACTTGGTGGGGAGCAGGCGTCCCTTGCTGAAACACAGAGGAAGGCCCCCCAGGAGACCGCGGCACTGAACACACTGACCGCGGACGGGGCACCAGTCCTGTGCCAGGCTTGGTCTCATGCAGTGATATAAACTCCACCGTGGCCAACGGCCAGGGCCGGTCATCCGCATTCAAACCCAGAGAGGTTGGGAACCCGCCGCCATTACACATCTATGTAAGCAGTATGCTTTCAGGACTCCAGAGCCCCTTCTAGAATCCTTTCCCCGCTGTCTGAAAAATACTCCTACACCCTGTGAAGTGGGTGCAGAGACAATAACACACCCGGGCCAGAATTCTCCAGTTCAACTCTCAGAAACTAGGCCACCATGTATGGTTGGGCACTGCACGATCGTGGCCTTCAGGAAAGATGGTAGCCGGGCGTGGTGGCGAATGCTTGTAATCCTAGCATTTGGGAGGATCCGGGTTCGAAGCTAGCCTCAGCTACCTAGTGAGGCACTCTGCAACTTAGTGAGACCTGGTTTCAAAATAAAAAATAGGGCTGGGGGTGTAGCTCGAAGGTAGAAAGCCCCTGAGTTCAATCCCCAGTACCACAAAAAATTAAAAAAATTTAAAAAGGAAAGATGGTGCCTGAAAACCAGCCCCGGCGCTGTCTATCACGCCACGCGCCCCAGATGGCAGTGCGTGTGCCCAGAGGAAGGGGGCTGTGCCTTTTCCGACTTGCACAGAAGTGTCTTTGGAGCTGGTGGCAGCCCCACCAACAGCCTGTCCGTGTTTGTTTGGCTTGATAGATAGCAGCGTGGCCACGGAGGTACTGCTCAGAGTGTGGAGAGCGTCTGTGGGTCTTGCTCTGTCTACACCCTAATGAGGAAGGATGAGTATTTGTTAGTTTGGGGGTGGCAGGGGGCATGTCGGTTGGTCTGGGCAGAGCTGTGCTGCTGCCTCTGCCAGAAAGGGGAGAGTCATACACAGATTAATGGTGCTCTGACCATGACCGGCTTTGATGTGGACCAGATAAATGCTGGAATCTTTTCAAGAGCAGATAAAGAGTCTGTAATTGATGAGTTCGCCCATTCCCAGAGCCCGCTCACCCCTCCCCCCCTCCCCAGGCCATCACTACTCAATTTTTCCCTGTCAGCCAGGGAAGGTTGGAGTATCATGTGATCCACCAGGCTGCCAAGAGCCCGGGCCACCATGCTCATTAGCTGAGTATCTACATGTGCTAAGCTCTGAAGTTCTTGATGGAACTAAAAAATATTGCACGCTTATTGTGAGTACGACAGGCATCATGGAAGCTGTCTACCTGGCTCCATTCATCTAATCCCCCCAAGAATACAATGACGTAAGTGCTGCGATGACCATTTTGACAGATAACACAGCTTAACACAGAGAGGTGGAGTAACTTAGCCAGAGTCACACAGCACAGTTGGGGTTCAAACCTAGGAAATCTGAGTCCCCAAACTATTCTCTTTTTTTTCTGTATTGGGGATTGAACCCAGGGGCATTCTACCTCCCAGAGACACCCCCAGACCTTTTTATTTTTATTTTGAAGCAGGGTCTTGCTTGGTTGCTGAGGGCCTCACTAAATTGCTGAGGCTGGCCTCCAACCTGTGATCCTCCTATCTCAGCCTCTCAACGACTAGGATTACAGGCGTGAGCCACCATCCCTGGCTCCAAAACTCTACTCTTACCCACAGCTTCTCAACAGGCATTGAGAATACTTCACATTCAGTGTCCTATTCAATCCTGTGAGGCTGACTAGTTCTGTTTATACGTGGAAAAACAAAGGTTCAAGGAGGAGAAGACGCTTGTTCAAAGTCATGACAGTGCAGGATGGAAACACAGGTCTGTCTGCCTCCACAGCTGAACCTAACGCTGCCCGCAGCCGCTACTTGGATTTATGGGGCTTAAGAACCAAATACTCTTCTTAATGCTGAGAACGGCAGCGGCTTTATCTCGGGGCTGTTCTTGGCCTCCCAGGCAGTATCTGTATGGAAACTCCTCTTCTCAGAATTTCTCCCTGCTGGATTAACTTACATCTCTCCATTCCTTCTATCTGTTGGTTCTTATCTTTTGATGCATTTTGAAGTAAGTTGCAAATACCATTGTGCTTCCATATGCTTATCATTAATTAGGACTCAGCACTTGCTTGGGTTTCTTGTTTTGTTTTTTTTTTTTTTTTGTGGTACTAGGGGTTGAACTCTGGGACATTCTACCTCCGAGCTATATCCCCAGCCCTATTTTTTATTCTTTATTTTGAAACTGGGTCTCACTAAGTTGCGGAGTGCCTCACTAGGTAGCTGAGGCTGGCCGCGAACCCCAATCCTCCGGTCTCAGCCTCCCAAATGCTGGGATTACAAGTGTGCGCCACCACGCCCGGCTCTGGAGCTTTTTCATCAAGAATGCCTTTGGTATTTTGGTGGGGATTGCATTGAATCTGTAGAGCGCTTCTGGTAGCATGGCCATTTTAGCAATGTTAACTTTGCCTTTCCATGAACGGGGGCGGTCTCTCCGGCTCCCAATGTCTTCTTTAATCTCTTTCTTTGGTGGTCTATAATTTTCATTGTGGAGGTCTTCCACCTCTTCAGTTAGATTTATTCCTAGTTTTTTTTTTTTTTTTTTTAACTTTTATTAGTGCATTGTAATTATGCATCACAGCGAGATTTCCAGTGATGGGAACACACTTACCCACAGTACTTGGTGTGTCACCCACCCCATCGCCCCTCCCTGGACACGTTAGTGAGATTGGTGGTAATACCTTCATATATTGCGACAGCATTATTTGAACAGTTCTCTTCTTCATGTTTCCCTTTCCTTCGTCCCGACTTCCTCCTCCAGTCCCGTTCCACTATTCTCCTGGTCTGTCTCCTCAATTAGCTGGAGTCTCTCTTTTTTTTTTTTTTTTTTTTTTTGCGGTACTGAACCCAGGGGCATTCTACCTCCGAGCTACACCCCCAGCCCTATTTTTTATTCTTTATTTTGAAACCAAGTCTCACTAAGTTGCAGAGTACCTCACTAGGTAGCTGAGGCTGGCCTCAAACCCGGATCCTCCGGTCTCAGCCTCCCGAATGCTGGGATTACAAGCATGCGCCACCACGCCCAGCTTGGAGTCTCTTATGTTTCCAATTTTCTTTCTGGCTTTCACGTATAACTGAAAACATACAGCCCTGGACTTTCTGAGACTGGCTGATGTCACTTAGCATAATCTTCTCCAGTTCCATCCATTTTCCTGCAAATGACAAAATTTTGTTCCTCTTTGTGGCTGAGTCGAATTCCATTGTGTGTATTGATTTGGCTATTGTGAATTGCGCCCCTCTACAATTCACAAGAGCCAAATTACGGGACCAACCTAGGTGTCCATCAGCAGATGAATGGATAACAAAAACGGGGTATATTCTTTTAGGCTCTCATAAATGGAACTGTTTTTCTAATTTTCTCTTCAGCAGATTCGTGATTGGAATATGGGAAAGCTATTGATTTTCCCTACGTTGATTCTGTATCCTGCCGCGTTATGAGTTTGTTTATCAGCTCTGTGAAGTCCTCTGGTGTAGCTTTTTGAATCTTCCAAGCATAGGAGATTAGATCACCTGCAAACAGTGGTGATTTGACCTCTTCCTTTCCTATTTGCATTTCTTTTATTTTCTTCTCTTGTCTAATTGCTCTGGCTGGAATTTCAAGTTCGTGTTTGAAGGCTAATGTGATTGAGCTAGCTGAGAGAGAGAGAGAGAGAGAGAGAGAGAGAGAGAGAGAGAGAGAGAGAGAGAGAGAGAGGGAGAGAGAGAGAGAGAGAGAAGCAAGAAGCTGGAGAAAGATGGTAATAGGACTCAGGCCCTGAGCAGAGGTCGTGCTTCCCTCCAGGGAATAAAGAAGGCGGGATCTGAGGTGTAAGCTCAGACTGGCATCTGGGGTTCCCTCCTCTTTCTTTCCTCCTCCAGAGCCCCCTGCACCAGGCCCTCCTTCGGCCTCCCTTAAAACCATGGGGGCCCAAAGACACCAGTCTGCCTTCTTGGACGCAGCAGGGGACTGCCATGAACTCTGACAGCAGTGGCATCCCGGGGTGTCTGAAAAGAGAGAATCATGAATATCAGAACGGTACTCACCAGACCCCTTTTACAAAGGAGGAAATTGAGGGCTAGAGAGAAAGAATAACTACCCTTCAGAGCCTTAACGTGTTACATGCATTATTGCATTTAATCCTTACAAAAGCCCGAGGCAGTAGATATTTGGGGCATCCCCTCATCTGTCCACTCTGCATCCAATCCTTCTGTGTCCGTGTGTCCAGCCTTCCGCCAAGCCATGCACCCTCCCCATCTGCACACCCACTCTCCCATTTATCCATCAAAAAAAAAAAAAAATGTTTATGCAAAGTATAACAGGAATTGAGGAGTCAGCAAAGCACAATAGAAAGAGTGTTTCTTACAGATCCCATCTGCAAACGGTGGGCCCATAAAATGAAAATGGAGCTGAAAGGTGAGCACGCCTGTAATCCCAGAACTTGAGAGGCTGAGACAGGAGGATCACAGATTTGAAGCCAGTGCATGCTAACTTACTGAGACCCTGTTTCAAAATGAAGAAATAAAAAGGGCTGGGGTATATAGCTCAGCGGTAGAACACTCCTGGGTTCAGCCTCCAGCGACACACACACACACACACACACACACACACACACACACACACGGTGAAACTGAAACATTCCTATTGCCCAGTCCTTGTACAATGCCTTTTCTGTGTGCAGACACGTTTAGCTACACACATCCTTACTATTGTGCTCCGCTCGCCTGCTGTATTCAGTACAGTGACAAGGCCTACAGGAGTGCAACCTGTCTCCATGGGCTACAGAACGTACCCTCTCCCATTTTACAGATGGGGAAACTGAGGCCTGCCATCTGGGTAGGCTGGACCGTCTAGGTTTGTCTAAGCAAATCCTATGAGGTTTGCACCACCGTGAACAATGCCCTACCAATGGACATCTTTGGAAGGCAGCCCACTACCCCAGCGCAGGGGCGATCGAGTGTGGAGTCAGGGGAGAGAGGGAGAGGCACCTGGTCAACCAGGAGGCTCAGAGGCAGAGCGGGCGGAAAGCTATGGGGGAAGAGTCCCCAGGAGGAAGCGAGGCAGAAACAAGTGACTGGCAGGTGTCGGGTGGGAGGGACGAACCTGAGAGCCACAGGCCAGGGACGCGGGGCTTCAAGGCCAAAGCCAGAACTTGCAGGTGGGTTGAGCCCGTGCAGATGGACGCCCGCCGTGGACGGCTTGCATCTGGAGGAAAGCGCACGGGCAAATATGCAAGACTTGCTCTGCTGGGGGGCGGGAAGCGGAGGCTGGAGAGAGGTTCATCCGCCTAGCTGACTTTCCTTGAATCCCTACTATGTGCTGATAAGCACTGTGCTTAGCCTGCAGAGGGTTTGTTTGTTTCTTTGTTTTCTTTTGGTTGTGTTTTTGTTTTAATCGTGTGCGCGGGGTCACGTATCTGAGAAGTAGCAGGGGGGCCGCAGGTGGGGGCGAGATTCTGGACGGCTCTCTCTGCCACGACCGCTGACCCCGGTCCATGCTCCCCCTCTGCAGACAACCGCTGCATGGACAGGAGGTTCCTGCCAGCCAAGTCCAAGCAGCTCGTCGCCCTGGCCAGCTTCCCGGGTGCGGGCAACACGTGGGCACGCCACCTCATCGAGCTGGCCACCGGCTTCTACACGGGCAGCTACTACTTCGACGGCTCCCTGTATAACAAAGGTGAGGAGGCAGAGAGGGCAGGACAGAGCGGGAGGCTCCCAGGGGGAGAGGGCGCAGGAAGACGCCTTTGTGAGCACCTACTGTGTGCCGCTCAGTTTGCCACGCCCACGTACCAACACCTACTGTGTGCTCAGTGCCTTCACTTATGCATCCGACAAACATCTCCTGAGTCTCATTTTCTGGGTGTCTTGCCTGTCCGTAATTGACAGCCATCATACACCTACTGTGTGCTGGGTATCTTTCCTCCGCTTCGGTCACTACAAACAGTCCCTGAGCACCTACTGTGTGCTGGGCACCTCACCGCTGTTGTTCACTGACCAACACCTCTGAGCCGTCCGTAGAGGTGAAATCACTGTTCACTTTGGGACACTGATTGAATATTGACTGTTCCCGGGAGTCAACGCTATTTATTGTGCAGAATGCTTTTATTTTTCTGCTGCTCAAGAGGAGGACTGACCGAGCGTCACTGCGTTCAGGGTGCATGTCCCGAGTTGGGGCTTTCAGCGTGCACTTAGGGAGCGCCAACTGTGTTCCAGGCACCTCTTGGAGGGCCGGAGAGCCATCGGGGCACCCCTGGCCTCCTGCCGGCTATGTCTAGGACTGGCTCTTGTCTAACCCTGCACAGGGAGCCTGGGTAAACTGAGGCTGTTCCCAGAAAGAAACCTGAGGCTGGGAGAAGAGAAATAACTCGGCCCAAAGTCACACGCTGGTTTTTGCAATGGGCCAGTCAGTGATGGCACCCTACCTGATTTCAAGCCCACGTCCTGATTTCTCTGCTACAAAGGCAAACAAAACAAGACAAACCAACCAACCCTGGGCTTCTTGCTGGGGGACTAAAAATCATGGCTGTCCCACTGGGCTCGCAGCCTTCTTCTCAGCATGGTGGGGAACATCGGGAAGCGGGGAGTCAGCCTGCGATGGGTCCCACATGTATGTGTGGAGCCGCCCTTGGCCATGGTCTTGCATCTACAAAGCACTCCCCGGCTGTGTGACCTTGAGAAAGTTACTGTACCCCTCTGGTCCTGTGCAGCCACGCACAAATTAGAGATAACAGTATGCACCGCATGAGGCTATACAAGTTCACGTAACATGCTTAGCATATAGCAAACAGGCTATGAGGATTATGGTCTGGGTCCCAGGCACGCTCAGGCTTGACAGGGAAGCCCAGGAGAGCATGTCTTTCCCAGGGAGAGAAAAAGCAAGGCGGGTGAAGGAGACAGGTCGGAGGTCAAAGGTTGAGGTCAGCAGGGCAATGGGTCAGGGACCTTTTCTTGGAATCCCAGCTCATTATATATTTATTAGTTTCTGATTGGGAGGGTCCTTCAGCAACTTAGCAAGACCCTGTTTCAAAATAAAAAATATATAACATAGGGCTGAGGGTGTATCTTGGAGGTAGAATGCCCCTGGATCGCATCCCCAGTACCACACATACCCATAAAAAAAAAAAGATGGGCTCTGATGACTGAACTCCGTGTGAGCGCTCCCGCCGAGGCTTATCCAGGTGGCCCCGTGGCAAGCTTCCCCACTCCCTTGAGCCTCGGCTTCCTCGGGCGGAGCGTGGGGAGGTTGGTACCGGACCCAGAAACTTCCCATAGCTGTGATAAGATAATGGAGAGAGAAGATCCTGTGCGGCGGTCCTTCCACTGGGGTTAAAATGTTTCCTGTGACCAAGAGCTGTGCCCAGGAGGGAGCGTGGGGCTGGCCCCTGGGCGCCGGCAGAGGGCCGCCGGGCCCCCAACGCCCGGGCCCCCAACAGCACTGATCAGTCCGGCTGCCCTCAAGTCCCTCCCTATGCGCTGCAGCTGAAAGACGCTAATCTTTTTTTTTTTTTGAGATTCTGGGGATTGAATCCAGGGGCATTCTACCTTCGAGCTACACCCCCAGTCCAATTTGTTTATTTATTTATTTATTTATTTATTTATTTATGTATTTATGTATTTATTTATTTTTGTGGTACTGGGGATTGAACCCAGGGGAACTCTACCTCTGAGCTACACCCCCAGTCCGATTTTTAAATTTATTTTATTTGATTTATTTATTTATTTTTGTGGTACTGGGGACTGAACCCAGGGCCATTCTACCTCCGAGCTACATCCCCAATCCAGTTTGTTTGTTTGTTTGTTTGTTTATTTATTTATTTTTGCAGTACTAGGGATTGAACTCAGGCATCCTACCTTTGAGCTATACCCCCAGCCCTATTTTTTATTCTTTATTTTGAAATAGGGTCTCACTAAGTTGCGGAGAGCCTCACTAGGTAGCTGAGGCTGGCCTCGAACCCGGATCCTCCGGTCTCAGCCTCCCGAATGCTGGGATTACAAGTGTGCGCCACCACGCCCGGCTCATCTGCCTCTTTTAACTCTCGCCTTCGCCGTCTTCCTCTCTCTCTACGTGTCCCTGTGCGTCTGTCTGGATCATGTTTGTATCCCTCCCTCTCCTCCTCCTCACCCCGCCCCTCCTCTCCTGACTATTCCTCTTCCCTGCTTCTGCATACTTTGCTACTTTCTGTGTCTGTTTCCCTCCATCCCCGCCTCTCTCCAGACACCTGTTTCTGACCTTCTCCCCCCTTCTCTCCACAGCTCTGAGCGAGAGCTCGAGCCGCACCATCTGTCAGAAGCCGGAGCCCTGGATCCTGGGGGCGGGAGGGTGGGTGACGGCCAGGACTGGTATCATGGTCCACAGGATTGGGCAGGGTCCTTCCCAGCGGCTGGAGACCTGCAGGGGACCAGGGGCTAATGAAACAGCCTCTCGGCCCAGCCGACGCAGGACGAGAGTCCCTGGCGTGTCTTCAGAATGAGTCCCGTTGTCCTAGAGGACACCAGCCTCCAAGATGTCGGTGCCCAGAGCCAAGATGGGGCTTTCACGCCCCAGTGAATTTCAGAGCGTACAGAGATGTGGTATCTCTGCCGGCTCCTTGCTCTGTGCCTCAGTTTCCCTAACTACAAAATACATAGGCAACGATAGTAGTGGGGGATAAGGAGACAGGAAAGGAAGACATGCGTTCCCTATAAGGTCGTTTCTCCACATCCTAGGGCAGCCCCTCAGAACTTGGCGGGCATATGGATGCCCCCAGGTGAGCTCATATTTTGGTAACTCTTAAAAGTAATACGACATAGCCAGGCGTGGTGGCGCACGCTTGTAATCCCAGCATTCGGGAGGCTGAGACTGGAGGATCTGGGTTCGCGGCCAGCCTCAGCTACTTAGTGAGGCACTCCGCAACTTAGTGAGACCCTGCTTCAAAATAAAGAATAAAAAATAGGGCTGGGGGTATAGCTCGGAGGTAGAATGCCCTTGAGTTCAATTCCCAATACCACAAAAAATAAATAAATAAATAAATAAAGTAATAGGGCATAAACAGAACAGAGGCAAAGAGGGACAAAGGGGAGGGGGCCCCCTGGTGGTGTTCAGCAATTCTGCTCTGGCTCCAAGCTTACATCTCTGATTCCTCTCAACTACCTGCTTCAAATATCTTAGAGATCATTCGAGGGAACTTGTGGCTTCACAACAGCTCCTTTCTGGACACAGAACTCTTTCTTTTTGGAAGACATTCTGCTAAGTGGGATTCTCCCACCTCACTACCTTTCTGGGGCTTCCTATAAACTCCTCGGGAAACCCTCTTCTGGAATCCAAAGATGTTTCCCAGTGTTTATAGTTTTTTTTTCTTGAGTGTGTGTGTGTGTGTGTGTGTGTGTGTGTGTGTGTGTGTATTTTGCTTTTGTGCACCTGCGTGTAGTACTGTGGACTGAAACCAAGGGGCATTCTGCCTCTGAGTTACACCCACAGCCCTATTTTATTTTTATTTGGAAACAGGGTCTCACTAAGTTGTGGAGAGCCTTACTAAGTTGCTGAGTTTGACCTCCAACCTGCAATCCTCCTGTCTCAGCCTCCCAACTACTGGGATTGCAAGCGTGTGCCACCACGCCTGGCTCTTTTTAATC
The DNA here is from genome assembly GCA_004027655.1 of Graphiurus murinus. Classification (NCBI taxonomy): domain Eukaryota; kingdom Metazoa; phylum Chordata; class Mammalia; order Rodentia; family Gliridae; genus Graphiurus; species Graphiurus murinus. The sequence continues at coordinate 23,157 of PVLC010010783.1, forward strand.
TCCGTGAGTGCTAAGCTAGACGAGCCTCATCATGAACACAGAAAAGTGTGGCACAGGTCGCAGTGCACGGAGCCGATTGAAAACGGCGTAGCCATTCTGCCCTGTCTCTGACAAGAGACCTTCCCCCCCTGAGAATCTGCGTGGGTCTCTGCACAGCCCCTGCCCATGCCTTTCCTTGATACAATGGATTTCAGTGAAAATAAAATGAAGTCACAATGGGACACTTTGGTGGAGATGCACCTCTGCCTCCTGCCATGACCCCTGGGCGGGGAGCTGCCCCCAGGGAGGAACCGCTGGCTGCCAGGCCGGCCTCTAGCTCCCGGTAGTAACACTCCTCCTGTGCAGAACCAACTCTGCGGCCACTTCACGCTCCTTCATGTCATCAATTCCGCAATCTGCTTCTCAAAAGCTCTAAGCTCCCGGGATATTTCTGCAAATCATTTTTAGCCCCGGCTCCTATCACCCAGGCCAGCACATAGTAGGTGCAGAGAACAACTGAGTGGCCCAGGATTCTCGTAGTGGCGCGGGGGCGGCTGGCTGGGGTTCTTCTTCCCCTCCCCGCCCCCCCAGCTCACGTGCCTGCTCCCTAACCTCCCGGGCCCACAGGGTTCAAAGGGGAGCGAGACCACTGGCGCAGCGGGCGGACCATTTGCATCAAGACCCACGAGAGCGGTCAGAAGGAGATCGAGGCCTTCGACGCCGCCATCCTCATCATCCGGAACCCCTACAAGGCCCTGATGGCGGAGTTCAACCGGAAGTACGGGGGCCACATCGGCTTCGCGGCCCACGCGCACTGGAGGGGCAAAGGTACTGCCCGGGAGGGGCCTTGGGCGCGGGGGGCCGTGCAAAGGGCCTGTGGTGTGTGGACCGGGGTGGTGAGGAGGGCATCCTCCAAAGCTTGTGTGGGCCCTTCTGGGCCTGTGCTCAGCTGCAGAGGTCCGGGTCCCTCTGCCCAACACCCCACATCAGCTTTAACCGCCTGCTGAGAGAGGAGGCAGGACGGGCTGAGCCTAGAGGTTGCAGAGGGCTTGGGGGACGGGGACCGGTTACATACATCTCCTCGTGGGGGTCTGGGGTCCTGGAGAAAGGGGCCCTCTCCCAGCACCCCCTCCCAGGCTTGGCAAAGACCAGAGCCCCCAGCCTCTGTCCTGCCTGACCCTCTCTGGCCCCTGCAGACACCAGAGTTGGAGACCCTACCCTTGCTTTCTGGAGGGCTCTGAGCCCACAGCCGGGGCACCACTGGAGAGCCCCAAGATACGCTCAGGCTCCGCCCCAGACCTGCTGAAGGGAGAAGCTCTTGGGAATGCGGCCCTGGGGGTCAGCCACACAGCCTGGGCTTGGCAGAGTTTTAGACAAGCAAGTCGGAAGCCCCTGGCTTCCTGAGACAGAATCTGCATTTTAATGAGATTTCCCAGGTGTTCCCGGTGTAAGGGCAAAGACTGAGAAGTGCTGTTTTAGAATGCAGGTGGGGCACACCTGTCATCCCAGTACATGGGAGGCTGAGGCAGGAGGATCTCAGGTTTGAGCCAGCCTTAGCAACTTAGCAAGATCCTGTTTCTAAATTAATTAATTAATTAATTAAGGTCTGGGGGTGTCATGTGGAGGTAGAATGCCCGTGAACCAAAAATAAATACATAAAAGGATGCTTTGGGTGTGGAATGGGAGGGTCACCCTCTTGGAGCGGTCACCCAGCTGTATAGTAAGTCCACCCCACCTGACCCTTGCCCCCCTCCCGATTACAGCCGACTTGAGGCTCCTACGCGCCGCCCCCCCCACACACACACCCCTTTTTTCGGTTCCATAACATTAATTTTACCATCTCCCTGGAGTGAGTCCAAAGCAAAATTTTATGTGATATGATTACACAAGGTGAATTGGCCGGGATCTGTGTAATGAAACAGATACTGTGTTTAATGATTCCGTAGGGAACTAAAGTACAGTGAAGCCGTTAATCAGGCCCTGGTTCCTCCTGTCGACAAGAAGATGGAGCTGAGACCGGCCGGCCCCGGCCCAGGCAGGCTCACCTGCGCGCTGGTTCGGTGGAACCAGCGATCGTTACCCACGTGCCGTGGCCCGGTGTGACTTTATTACCAGATTTGCAGGCAGTGAGCAGTTGTCAGGAATCCCGAGCCAATACGAGGTTTCTGTTTTTAATTTTTAGTCTTTGCTCCAGTGAAATAACTGAGGAGTTTTGCAGTAGGAGGGGGTGGAGTGGGCAAACGTCTCTATTGTGTTTCGGGAAAGAAATTCAGACCAACAAAGTGGGGCTCGTGGGGTGTCTCAGGAGATGCTGGCTCCGTGGTGGAGGGGGGCAGACCTGGCACAAATCATCATGACAATAACCAGTATTTGCCAAGCACCTCCTGTGCCCCAGACACCATGCCAGGATCTCTGGGTATCTTACTGCACAGCATCTGCGGGAGACAGGTCTTATCAGGATCGCTGATTTGCAGATGGGTAAACTGAGGCTCAAGGACATCCAATAACACCTCCAAGGTCACACCGCTCGTGCAGAAAGGAGCTGAGTTTGGAAACCCAGCCATCTGCAAAGCCATCCATAAGCAGACCCCATGTTTCAGACAAGAATCTGAAGGTGCAGCACGCAGCCGCTGGGCCAGGGAAGGAGCTTTAGGACCCAGAGCAAAAAAGAGAACGGCACTGATGGATCGGGTGCTCTTAAAGGGTTTATTGGGATGGTGGGGCCAGGTGGGTTTGAACGCTGCCTTGGACATCCACTGTGACCTTGGGCAAGTTGCTTTGTGTCTCTGGGCCTGCTTTGCCCTGTGTTTAAAGCGGGGCTAGTCACTCCTCCTCCGCAGGTTTCTGGAGACTGGGGGATGAGATCATTCAGCGTGCCCAGCTGAGCCCCCGACGCCCTGGGGGGCTCCGGCAACGTTCATTCCCAGCCTGCTCAGACGGGAACCTGTGTCCCACAGGTGTTTGCAGCCAGCAGGGACACCACGTCACCTTCATCCCACCTGCCTCCAAGACCAGGCACCTGGGGAGCCACCTGAGGCCCCCAACCACCATGCCTAGCACCCTTGTTTTTTATTTCCAAGGCCTCCCTGCAGTGCTTGTCAGCACCGCCCGAGATGGCCAGAAGTGGCCAGTTCTAGAAGTCTAGATCTGCATGGCCCTGGGTGACAAGAGCCATCCGTCCCCATCACCGGGGCTTCTCCCGTTCACGTAGCAGCTGTCCCCAGATCCCCGGGGTTGCCACGAGGGGAGGTAAAAGGGAGGAAATTCTGAAAAAGTAAAACAGACCGCACACACACACCCTAGATCCATCTTTCCTAATCACCCCGATACATCTGGTCTTAACCCATTATAACAGTACGGGCCCAATTAGTCAGAGACGTTGTAAATAATCTATTTTAAGAATTAATATATATATATATATATATAGTCACCAGCATAAATATTTCTCAAGCAGCCGTGGGATTCCAGGAGGAGACCCGGGGAAGCGGGAGTCTTGCCGCAAATTCTGATGGGTTCTGAGTGAAGAAAAGGAGCCCTTTATCAAGTCGCAATTTCCTGGTCGGGAATTTCAATTTAGTCCAACAGCCATTCAGTGCGCCCCCGCTGAGAAGGAACAGTGGGGAAGAAGCCGGGATGGGGGTTGCTGGAGCCGGGGAAGACCAGGGCCTGAATCAGGCAGGCTCGATCCAAATGCTGCTTCTAGACTGCGTGACCTTGATCAAAGCACTCCCCCTCTCTGAGCCTCAGGCTCCTCTCGGGGGAGGAGTCAACAGTAATCCTTTACTTTCAGGGTAATTGCTGGGATTAAATGAGGCAATGGGTAACCATCACCCAGCCAGGGATTAGGATTTAGTTTTTGTTGTTGTTTTATTTTGGTACTGAGGATTGAACCCAGGGGCCTTCTACCTCCAGGCTACACCCCCAGCCCTGTTTTATTTTTATTTTGAAACAGGGTCTCACTAAGTTGATGAGAGTCTCACTACAGGATGAGGCTGTCCTTGAACCTGTGAGCCTCCTGCCTCAGCCTCCCTAATACTGGAATGACAAGCGGGTGCCACCATGCCTGGTTTTTTAAGAACCGTAGGTGAAGTCCCCTGTCCCCCTCTGGAGGGGGCTGGGTCGTGCCTCCCCACTATGAATCAGGGGTCTCAGCTCGGAGCTGCACCACACCTGCCCCTGCGATTTTCCAGACGAACTCAGAACGGAGGCAGCAATCCCTTGTGTCTGTCCCAGCATCCTCCGCGTCCCAGTCCTGCAGTACCCCACTTCTGGCTTCAGTTTCAGTAGCTCTGGGGGCCCGGCTGCCGCTGTCTTTTGAGGTCTCTGCCAGGGCTCCCCAAGGGATTTTCTGCGTTCTTTAGAACCTGTCTTTCGTCCAACAGTCCCAGCACAGTCTCCCAGTTGGGGCGACCATCCAACCTGTCTGTTCACCACGGCAAGGTAATAGACGAACAGCAAAAAGAAAGAGTACGTGATACTTCAGTAAAAAGTAAAGAAAGAAAATAGTACGCGATACTTCAATAAAAAGTAAAGAAAGAAAGGTGGAACAGAACGTGGGGAGCTGGCAGTATAAATAGTTGGACTTCAGCCCCCGGTTTTAGCTAGCTCGCAGTCTGCCCAAGCCACAGGTGACAAGTAGGTGGGAGGGTTGTGGCGCAGTGTAATCCGTGCTGCGGGAGGAGGAGAGGAAGGGAGACGCAGCGCCCCAGGAAGGCGCCTGCCTGATCCCGGGGAGTCGGAGAACATGACGTGTCACCTGGGGACAGAAGACGAGCGGCAGCGACCACAGCCAAGCTTTAGTAAGCACCTGCTAGGTCCAAGCGGCTGTGCTAACACCTGTAGCTGCCACTGCCTCTGGACCACAGCCCCAGCGCTAGCCTGTGAGTAGGGACTCTCGCGGCACGGGACACCTTGGCAGGTAAGTTAGTCTTGGAAGCCGTGTTGCCCAAGTTCAAATCCTGGTTCTGCTAGTACTTAGCTGAGTGACTGGAGCAAGCTGCACGATCTCTCTGTGCCTGGAGGATAATGAACCAACCTCATGAGCTCGTGCGCAGGGAGTGGAATCGATAGCTATATTAGTAGATGACTATAACAATTTTATGTCTTTAATATAGTAATGTAGCTATAAATTCTATATAATATACAAATGCATTTTACTAATATGTACTTAATACACATCACAAATATATTTATATATTATAATTTATATATTATAATTTATATATTATAATATATAGTTATATAATTTATATATTATAATTATAATATATAATATATAATTTATATATTATACACCTATAACATCTGATTAATGTAGTCTAACTTCTATATATTAATGTACTTGATTATATATTTAATACATATATATGTAATATTTAATTATTACAATATATAATTTGCACATTACATACCCATGATAAATAATTAATACAGATTATACGTAACATAGCTTATTATTCTAAATGATTTATTACTTATATATTACATAATTTACATACCATGCACCTATAATATATAATTAATATTTAATATAAAATATATAATGTATTAATGCATATTATTTATATTATAAATATCGTTAATATATTAGTATATAGCTTATTTAGTAATATATAATTTTACATATTTTATTTTATATGTAGTATACACATTGTATGTAATCTATATATCATTACATGATCTGTTCTGTTATTTTTACATATTTGTATATGATAGTTACATATATACAGGGCTGTGTCTGGCACCTAGTAAGCCCCAAACAGATGTTACTGCGAGCCCCAAAGAGCGCGGAGGCGAGGCGCAGGTGAGGGTAGAGCGGCAGAGGGCGCCCCCCGGGCGGTCCCGGCGCCAGCGCCCCCTGCCGGCTCCCGCCGGCACTGACCCGCTGCTTCCCTCCGCAGAGTGGCCGGAGTTCGTGCGCAACTACGCCCCCTGGTGGGCCACTCACACGCTGGACTGGCTCAAGTTCGGCAAGAAGGTGCTGGTGGTGCACTTCGAGGACCTGAAGCGGGACCTCTTCGTGCAGCTGGGCCGCATGGTCAGCCTGCTGGGCGTGGCCGTCAGGGAGGACCGGCTGCTGTGCGTGGAGAGCCAGAAGGACGGCAACTTCAAGCGCTCGGGGCTGCGGAAGCTCGAGTACGACCCCTACACGGCCGACATGCAGAAGACCATCTCGGCCTACATCAAGGTGGTGGACGCGGCCCTGCGCGCGCGCAACCTCACTGGCGTCCCTGACGACTACTACCCGAGATGATGCGGCCTCATGCACGCGTGGGCGTGCGCGCAGGGGAGCCCCTGGGGGCCGTGCACCCCGGGGGCACCTGGCTGGTGCGTCCTATCTCTGGTTGGGGACAGTCCCCTGGGCTGCTGTTTGCCTTCGCTGAGTTTCCTGCATGACAGAGGAGATTCCGGGGAAGAGATTTGGCCAGGCACACCCCATGACCCTGCTCTTCCCTCTTGGAGATGGGGGAAACCTGGCTTGGGGCGTTCTGGCCACTGGAACCTTCTTCTCTCTCTCCCTTCCCCGTGTCGCCGCCCCTAGCCCTGTGGGTTCTGCTGGTGGACTCCGGGGCTCATCGTTGTCATGGAGACGACAATGCAGTTGTCGAGGACCTTGATGTGACAACGGGAGGGGGCCACTGTAAATCCAGCTCCTCCTTGGCGAAGGGGCTGAGCCTCCTGGTTTGCACCCAGCTGTCCCGGGCGACCTCCAGGTCTTTAAGAAAGGTTGCTGTCCACGCCTTGGGTTTCTGGCATTCTGGATAGGAGCAAGAGGAAAGGGCTTCCGGCAGGTGAAGTGGCGCCCCCAGGCAGGGTCAGCGGCATGCTGAGGCCACCCCAGGCCACGCTGCACCCAAGGGAGAAGTGGGTCTCCTTTCCACCTCTGGAGCTGGAATCCTGCCTCGACTTACCCCACTGGGTCTAGAAGGTGAACTTGGGGTCCTGATCCACTTCCCGGGGCTCCTCAGGCACCAACAGCTAGTCCAAGAGGAGGGTCACTTGTCAGCGACACTTTTCTCCATGTGGGGTGCAAGGTATCCATCTTACACTGCCCCCTGGCCCCTACCAGTGGGTCCTTTGCTCTCCAAGTGAGAGAGCAAGAGTGCCCCAAGCCAGATGCATCTGTACCCAAAAGAGACTCCCCTGCCTTCCCAGGCCATCAGCTTCCCTCGGTCTCAGCCCAAAGGGACCAGCTTCCCCTGGGAGTCCTTTAAGGAACGAGGTAAAAAAAAAAAAAAAAAAAAAAGCTCACCATTTCCACAAAAAAAGCTGCTGTCTTGATGCTGAGACACCAAACCAAAGGATTTCTGAGGACCTGAGTGGCGGATCATCGATTAAAAAGCAGTGATCCAGCCAGGTGTGGTGGCGCACGCCTGTAATCCTAGTACTTGGGAGGCTGAGACAGGAGGATCAAAGGTTTGCAGCCAGCCTCAGCAACTTCGAGAGGCCCTGTACGCAACTTTAGTGAGACCCTGTTTTAATTTTAAAAAAAAAAAAAAAAAGGGCTGGGGGTGTAGCTCAGAGGCAGAATGCCCCTGGGTTCAGTCCCCAGTAACTAACACACACACACACACACACACACACACACACACACACACACAGGAAGCATTGATCCTGGGCCCCCCACCCGACCTCCACACTCATACCCTCCCGTCATGTAGATACAAAAGCCATAGGTCACAGCCTGTCTGCTGTCCTGTCTGGAATGGCCTCCAAAGCAGTCCCTCTGAAGTCTCGGGCAGCAAGTCCATGCCCATTTCCAAAAAGCAAAGGGACTCCAGGGAAGGCATGTGAAAAGAGATCTATTTTTTTAAGAGGAATCTGACGAGTGCGTTCCGTCCCTCAGACCCTGGCTGCGCAAAGAGAGGGGCAAAGGCGGGGTTCGGACCCCTGCTTTCCTTCTCCGATTCCCTCCTCTGTAGGATTTGGGCCACCCCAGGGCTCAGCCAGGGGGCTCTGAATGTATTTTGTACCGTGTTTCTTTACCCGGGGCTAATTTCTAGTCTTCTTTCATGAAGCAGTCGAGGCCTGGCCTCCCTTTCCCCTTGGAAGCCAGCTGTCTCTGGGGAACTCCGTGCAAGAGCCGGGCCAGTTCTTGGCTGGTGGTGACCTCTGACCCCACGCTTCTGTCTGAAGATTCCTCAGGTCAACACTATCATTAAATATGCGTTTTGTTGATAATTCTATCACGTGGTGGAGTGTTGTCCAGGGGATGTTTTCTCGGGGTGTGTGTGTGTGTGTGTGTGTGTGTGTGTGTGTGTGTGTGAGAGAGAGAGAGAGAGAGAGAGAGAGAGAGAGAGAGAGAGAGAAAGACGGAGAGATCCCTCTTGCTCCCTGGCGGGTGGGGGTGCGCCTCAGTCTCCCAACCTCTGAATGCGGCAGAGGGAACACCCTGCCTTGTCCCTCCTCACACACCAGAGGGGCTCCCATGGAGAGGTGCTGGGGCGGGGCCCCGTGCACCCCTCGAGGAAGAGAATCTGTGGGTCCCAGCGGTCCCCAGCGCTGGGCTGGAGGCCGGGACGCCAGGCTGTCGCCCTGCGGTGGTCTCGCGTCTTCAGCACTCCAGGAGAGCTCGCGAGGCCCGGCAAGCCTG
>PVLC010010783.1:31828-49354 GCA_004027655.1 Graphiurus murinus
TTTTTCCCCCCCCCCCCCCCCGCCTCCTGCTCTCAATTTCCCTCTTCCTGCTGGCTTCGATGTCCTCCACCTGCTCATTACACCTCTTTTCTTTCCTGCCTTTCTTCTCCTTGGCTCTGTTTTCTCCCCTCCCTCCCTCTCTCTCTCTCCGTTATCTCTCTTTCCTGAATGCTGTTTCTGTTTGTCCGAGTGTCTCTGCCTCTTGATCTCTGAGTTCTCTTTCTGCCTCCCTTTCTCCCCAACCCCAGCTGGCCTCTCCGGTCTCCTCATCCTGGGAAGCGGGGGTGACTCTGTGGGATCCAGACAGAGTGAGACAAATGGTACCCAGGCTGGTAACCAAGGAAGTGGTTTCCTTAGCAACAGAATCTGCAGGCACAGGCTGCACTGCCCCATCCTTTCACTATTATAGTAAGATAGTAAGTGGGGTGGGAGTGGAGGAAAAGGATGGATGGATGGGTCGATGGATGGATGGATGGATGGGTGGGTGGATGGATGGATGGATGGATGGGTGGGTGGATGGGTGGATGGGTGGATAGATGGGTGGATGGAAAGATGGGTAGATGGATTGGGGGGTAAGCCCTTAGACAGTCAGTAAGACAGTGCTATAATGATGCTCATGAAAGAGGACAGTAGGCTCATCCCCTTTCCGAGCCCGGCACTTTGGAGACACTCCAAAATATGAGAGATTGGGGACTGTGGGATCAGAGAGATGCATCTAAAATGTAGAGAATTAAGGGAGGAACCCACAGAATGTGGGGAGGATGGAGTCAGAAAAGCAAAGAGGACCCAAGGTCCCAGCCTGGGCAGCTGTGGGGATACGAGGCCTTTGCTGGAGCTGCAGAACACGGGCAGAGGGCAGACCAGGGAGCGGAGGATGTTCCTCTGATCTGGCTTCCTGCTCTCCCGGCCCCCCACACACACCCAGAGCTCATCCAGCCAGCAGAGATGGGGAACAATTCTCCCTTAGAAATCGTCAACAAGGAACATGGGGGAAGAGGTCCACAGCCCTTAAAAAGTGGCGAGAGGCTTGGAGAAGTTGAGTAATTTGCTCTGGGACACCCATGTTGGTGACAACATTTGAATGCGTCCCTAGGAACAACCCCGAGCCTGCCTAGAAGGTGGAAAAGACAGAAGAGGCTAAAAAAGACAGAAGGAGAGAGAGAGAGAGAGAGAGAGAGAGAGAGAGAGAGAGAGAGAGGGATTGAAATCATCGATCTGGCACTCCCCCCACCCCCCAACCCCCAATTTTAGAAAAATGAGAAAGGAGGAGGAAGGAGACAAAAGCGGCGGACTGTATGACAGCTTTTGCGGCTATAAATAACTGCCCCCAAAGAAAACATCTGTCAAGATGCATTCTCTTCCGGAGAGAAGAATCCCGTCCCAGGTCCGTGTTGATATTTAAGTGACTCAGAGAGTGTGGGAGGGACGGGTTGGGGGGGTTGGGGGGACGAAGGGCAGGAAGTTGATCAATGAAACACACAACCTGGCTCGTCTTTTCCCCAAAAAAGCAATAAAGCGTGCGGGCAAGGAGAGCTGTAAATCTGGATGATAATAATATCCGTCCTCGCAAAAGCAACATGTTTATTTATCATGTTTGCCGGTTTACTGTTTCCCCCTCAAATTTACAGTCTGCAATCTGCCGGCGTGCAGGGGGAGAAACACAGAAACCAGCAAAGACCGGCAGAATGCAGAGGAGGAAGAAAAAGATAAAATATTTATCAACCTCGCCCCACCCCCCACCCCGGGCTGCCTTAAATCCAATTTCAAACAAAGGCAGTGATTTATTGGAGCAGGGCCTCGCAGGTCTATTTTGGGCCTCCGAGGGCTCCCTGAAAGAAACCGTCGTCACTCAGTAGAACGGGTTGCGGCACGATGATTTTTGTGTTTCCTGGAGTCATTTGCTAAACAATTATGGGGAATGAACCATCGGTCGGAGCAGAGTGACAGACAGGGTAGCCCTTGCTGGTGACAGAAACTTTTATGTGTACTGAAGTGGAGGATAAGAGGGAAGAGAGATTCTCCTCTGAGTCAGCCCCCCAAGCTATCATCCAAGTTACCTGGGCCCCTAGAACTTGGCATACCCGGCTTGTCTCAGACCTGCCGAATCTCTTTCCAAAAGAGGGGATCCAGGAATCCACCTGTGTCTTCCAAAACTTCCCAGGTATAGAAACCACTGCAATGGCCGGGCGTGGTAGCGCACACTTGTAATCCTAGTACTTGGGAGGCTGAGACAGGAGGATTGCAGGTTCAAAGCCAGCCTCCGTAAAGCAAGGAGGCTCTCAGAAACCTAGTGAGACGCTGTTTCTAAATAAAGAAATAAAATCAGGCTGGGGGCCGGGCGTGGTGGCGCACACTTGTAATCCCAGCATTTGGGAGGCTGAGACTGGAGGATCCGGGTTCGTGGCCAGCCTCAGCTACCTAGTGAGGCACTCCGAAACTTAGTGAGACTCGGTTTCAAAATAAAGAATAAAAAATAGGGCCCGGGGTGTAGCTCCGAGGTAGAATGCCCCCGAGTTCAATCCCCAGTACCGAAAAAAAAAAAAAAAAAAATCAGGCTGGGGGCTTAGCATGGAGGTAGAATGCCTCTAGGTTCAATCCCCAGTACCAAAAAGAAAAAAGAAAGAAAGAAAGAGAAAAGAAGCATTGCACAAGACAAGGTGTGTATACAGCTCACTTCTTGATGACTACTGTCTCAAACCCAGCCCCGGCCAACCTCACCGCACAAGAGGGTAAAAGATTGCTACCATCACCCATGCTTTTATGCATCCGTAGAGCCAGCACATAGTAGGTGAAATATCCGGCACACAGTAGGCACTGAGGAAATGCCCATCGATTTTCTCAATAAATGAATCAAGAAATCTTAAAGGACAGTGGGAAAAGAGCCGCAGTCACCAGCCAGCACAGGCCCCACTTAGTCCCTTAGCTGCTTGGAATTTTATTTTCAGTAATGGGGAATCTTTATTCTCTCACCTGCACTTGGATCCCCGAGGCCAGCGGTGTGGCGCAGGCCGATCAGGCCACCCGCCCTGGAGCTCACGAGCCGACCGAGCACACCTCTTCCGAAACGTGTGTGTGTTGATGTCACCTGGGTAGCTTGAAGTTGACCACAGTGGGAATGTTTCACTTTGGAAACTGGTGGGACAGTTTCACTGGTGCTACAAATCAGGAGATTCTTCTGCTGTAGCTGTTGTTGTTTCTGAGAGACAGTCGGTAAATATGCGCCAGCACAACACTACCCAGAGTGCACTGGGAAGCCTTCGTCTGGCTAATGTCTGGGCCTCCGGAAGACTGAGTTCAGGCTCTTCCTCTTCCAGCAGCCTTCCCTGACTACGAAGACCAAGTTCAGCTTCTCCTCTAACCACCTGATCAGAGCTCTGGACGTGGTAATTTCTCGTGATCACTTTAGTAATCTAGAGTGTGTGTGTGTGTGTGTGTGTGTGTGTGTGTGTGTGTGTGTGTGTGTGTTGCCAGGATCTGAGCTCCATTAGGGTGAAAACCAATGGATTTCCATGGGGCTCCTAGCACAGTGATAGACCAAGGGAAGAATGAATAAGTCAGCACATTTAACCCCACCCACTAGTGTCTTGTCCGTCACAAACTTTGGATCAATGGATAGAAGGATCCACGTGCCCAGATGTTGGCCAAGAAGATGGTAGCTAATTCTCATCAGCTACTAATTCCATGGTGGCACTACGTTAGGAGTTTCACCTGTTCAGCAGCATCAAACCATTGGAGAGCCCTGGGAGGTGGGGGCCCTGGTCACCCCCATTTTACATCAGGGAACCAAGGCTCAGAGAAGTGAAACAATGCACCCAAGGTCACACAGCTTGGAAACGATGGAACTGGACTTTGAACCCCAGAAGTCTGGTTTCAAAGTCCACACGTTTACCGACTAGACTTTATCTGAGAGGGAGAAATGAGTTCAGAACCAAAAAGGAAAAACCAGGTCTAGCAAGACATCAGGGAGGACTGCTGGGAGGAAGCGTAGAGCAAGGAAGAAATGGTACTGTATAAAAGATGTTAGAAGAAAACATATCAGTCCAAGGATTGGCCTTCCTGGGAATATTTGCACGTCTTGGGACCTAAATTAGGAAATTAGAAATTATCCATTTGAGGCTGGGAGTGGTGGTACACGCTTTTAATCCCCATACTTAGGAGGCTGAGACAGGAAGATTGCAGGTTCTAGGTCAGCCTCAGCTAGTAGTGAGACTCTCATCAACCTAGTGAGACCCTGTTTCAAAATAAAAGAGGGCTAGAGGTGTAACTTAGGGTAGAGTGCCCCTGGGTTTAATACCCAGCCACACACAAAGAAAGAGGAAAGGAAAGGGAAGGGAAGGGAAGGGAAGGGAAAAGAAAAGAAATTATCCATCCCAGTAGCTTACAAATTAGACAGCAGGGCCCCATCATCAGTCAAACCCAAACATGGAACTCTGATCTCCAATTCAGTGATTCTTGGCCAGAGATGATTTTGCACACTGGACTCTTTAGCAATGTCTGTAGGTATTTTTGGTTCTCCTCGCTTAGGGAGGAGGGGTGTTTCTGGCATCTAGGAACAGAGACCAGGGATGCTGCTTAATACCCACGGGGCGAGGCAAGATGCAGACTCCGCCGAGTGGAGCAGGCTGGGAGCCGGCGGGCCAGACACCTTAGGGCTCTCAGCTGCAAAGTGGGTTCCTAAGTTCCCATGACAACTCATGAGTGATGATCAGCTATTCTACCTCGCCACTCCCTGGTTTTCTACAAATCCTTTCCTTCCTGCTTCTACTCCCCCTTCCCCCAGCCTGTGGTCCTAAAGTGTATGAACTGCTCCCCAAAATGTCACAGGGACACATGCAGGGTGACACGTTTGTGTGAAATTCCACCTTATAATTTTGTAGCTGTATTTCCTCCTTTCACCTGTTCACTCCCTGGTAGTCCTCCTCAAGATGAATCTTGATTTAGGAAATCGAAGCTATTTTGTCTGTCTTTGCTTGGAGCTCCCTGAAAGCAGAGCAGTGAGGCAAGGATTTGTGTGCAGGTCATTTAATTAAGAGATGACTACAGGGAACAAAGGCTGGAAGACAAGAAAGAGAAAAGGCCAAGGTGCATTATCAAGCTTGTGACTGGGAGCCATGGCAGTGCAGTTCCACCAATACTCCTTTTTTTTTTTTTTTTTTTTTTTTTTTTTTTTTTTTTTTTTTTTTTTTTTTTTGCGGTACTGGGGATTGAACTCAGGAGCATTCTTCCTCCGAGCAATACCCTCAGCCCTATTTTTAGTTCTTTATTTTGAAACCAGGTCTCACTAAGTTGCAGAGGGCCTCACTCAGTAGCTGAGGCTGGCCGCGAACCCGGATCCTCCGGTCTCAGCCTCCCGAATGCTGGGATTACAAGCGTGCGCCACCACGCCCAGCTCCACCAATCCTTCTTAAAAAGTGTCCAGACTGCCTCCCGGGATCATCTGCTGGAGGAGCTAGAGTATCTATCCATCCAATCTCCACCTTCATTTATTGAAAGTTGCCTCTGGGGCTGGTAACTTTTTCTTGTGCAGACCTCATCAAGATGCAGTAGAAATTCATAACGTTAGAGAGATGTAGGGCCAAAAGCAGGGTGCATGGCACAAACTTGAGGCTAGACACAAAAGAGACGTGAACAAGACCCCACAGAGAACTGTCAACGCCAGCCACAGCGGAAGTCAGACGCGAACCAACAGGCACGAGTTAAAACACAAGATGAAACGCCATACCACGTGGTCTTATGGACACACAATTCCTGAGGTTCTTCCTGGGTTCAGGTCTCACCGCCGCCAACTATGAAACTCTCCAAGTCTCAGTTTTCTCTTCTGTAAATAAAAAGCAATGGTCACTCTCTCTCAGAGATGTGAGAGAGTGGGAGGAGCTTATGTTTGTAAAGTGCCTGGCAAAGAGTAGATGCTCAGTAAACAGGAGCTGCCAAACTTTTGTTTGTTTGTTTGTTTGTTTATTTATTTATTTATTTATTTATTTATTTATTTATTTTGTGGTACTGGAGATTGAACTCAGGGGCATTCTACCTCCGAGCTATACCCCCAGCCCTATTTTTTATTCTTTGTTTTGAAACAGGCTCTCACTAAGTTGTGGAGATCCTCACTAGGTAGCTGAGGCTGGCCGCAAACCCGGATCCTTCCGTCTCAGCCTCCCAAATGCTGGGATTACAAGCGTGCGCCACCACGCCCGTCAGCTGCCAATCTTATACTTGAACAGCAGCCTGGGCCTGAAAGCAGCTCTTCTTGGATATGGAATCAGCTCCACTTCCATCAGCCGGGTTAGCGTGGCCAATGCCAAGCACAAAACAAATCCCTAGAAAGTGAAATTTAGCAACTGTGTTCGTCAGCTTTCCATCGCTGTGACAAAATACCTTAGATAAACAACTTCTAAGGAGGGAAGGTTTGTTCTGACTCATGGCTTCAGTGGTTTCAGTCCATGGTTGCTTGGCCCATTGCTACGGGCCTGTGGTGGCACGGTATGTCGCTGCAGGAGCACGTGGTGGAGGAGGCCTGCTTATCTCCTGGCAACCAGGAAGCAAAGAGAGAGGCAGGAAAGGGTCAGGCTGTCAATAACCCCCTCAAAGGCCCGCCTCCAATTACCTAACTTCCTTCCTCTAGGCCCCGCCTCCCGACTATGGGCTGGGGATCCAGCCTCCAACACACAGGCCTTTGGGGGACACTTTCAAACCATAGCAGCGACTCTTCTACACAGGATCAAATGAACAGATGGGCAGGAAGAAGGGGGAAAGGCACCAGTGGGGCTCTCAAGGCATCATGGTCTTCTAGTAGACGACCTCATCAGAGTCTCCCTAGGTCTCAGGTGGTGGATCACATCCAGTGGTTCCAAGTAACATTAATCAGCTCATACAGAGAAAAAAAAAATTTTTTTTCTTTACTCTTTCAAGTGGAGAAGCCAGAGTAGCTTAGGTAGGTCACAAGACTCAAATACCTAGGGGATACAGATGAATGCTACAAGTACTACACAAGTGTAGTAGTTCCACATACTGAACACAAAAGAATACTCTACAAAGAAATATATTTTCCCCCTGTAATTCTCATGAAACACGAGACTTTATTATAATACTCATGATGATGAGTTTCCACAAGCCTTTGTTAATGGTCATACTTTTTTTTTTTTTTTTTTGAGGTACCGGGGATTGAACTCAGGGGCATTCTACCTCCGAGCTACACCCTCAGCCCTATTTTTTATTCTTTATTTTGAAACGGAGTCTCACTAAGTTGCAGAGTGCCTCACTAGGTAGCTGAGGCTGGCCGTGAACCCGGATCCTCCAGTCTCAGCCTACTTTTGAAAGAGATGTACAGAGAAGTATCCCTCTACTACATGATAAATATACCAGCACAGTATTAAATGTCAGCTAACTCTATGTTGAAGAGGCAATAGGGAGTGGTGGAGACTGTGATTAACTGAATATTCTGTCTTGGAGACATCACACACACACAAAAAGGATGAAGAGTTAGCATGCAAGGGACAAATCCCCTGACAGAAACAAGCATAAGTTGTTAAGACTGACAGGACAAACTTTTTGGAGCTGTGACATTTAACCCAAAATTTACATCAACCAGGAGAATGCATAATGAAGTAAAGGAAAGCTGAATTTCTTTTTTTTTTTTTTTTTTTTGCAGTACTGGAGATTGAACCCAGGGGCATTCTACCTCTGAGCTATACCCTCAGCCCTATTTTGTAGTCTTTATTTTGAAACAGGGTCTCACTAAGTTGCAGAGTACCTCACTAGGTAGCTGAGGCTGGCCGTGAACCCAGATCCTCCTGTCTCAGCCTCCCAAATGCTGAGATTACAAGTGTGCATCACCACGCCGGGCTTGAATTTCAATATTTAAGGAAATCTCCACCAGGTCACTGACTAAACTAATGGAACAGGGACTTCAGTGACCACACATGACAAAGAATACAATCTTTGCAAAGGTAGTTCAGAAAAGTCACTAAACAGTTTCATCCCCCAACAATCAACAATAGTAAAGGAGGGAGAATATGATTTCAAGTTACACATTGTAGTACTCAAAATGACCAGTTTTCACAAGAGATGCAAAGGGACATGAAATGTTAATAAATTCATGGGGGGAGGGGGAAATAAATTGACAGAAATCACCCCTAAGGAAGCCCATACATTGGACTTGGTTGGCCACAACCTTAAGTAAACTGTCCTAAATGTGTCTAGAGTTAAAGGAAACCGTGAACAAAGACTAAAGGGAATCAGGAAAATAGTGTATTAACTAAATGAAAATATCAATAAAGCCTAAAAACTATAAAAAAGGAGAACCAAATAAAAGGACATGAAAGGTACAGTAACTGAAATTTAAAAATTCACAAATGGTGTTCAGCAGCATATTTGAACAGGAAGAAGAATCATTGAACTTGAAGATAAAAATAAATTGGAATTATCCAGTATGAGAAACAGAAATAAAAAATAAAAATGAAATGTTTCCAGACCCTAAGACATCTGTTAGACAGCATCAACATGGATTATTGGAGTTCCAGAAGGAGAGAAGAAAGAGAAAAAAAAAAAGGAAGAGTATTGAAGAAACAATGGCCATAAAACTCTCCACATTTGATATATACAAATTTACACATCCAAGATTCTCAATGAACTTCAAGTAGAATAATTCCAAAGAAATTCTCATCAAGACACTGTACTCTAATGGCCGAAAGACAAACATAAAGAGAATTTTGCAAGCAGCAAGATAGAAGTGACTCATCACATACAAAGGACCCTCAGTAAGACTACTGTCCCATTTCTCATCAGATATTATAGACACCAGAAGGCATAATCCAAGTTTTGGTTTTGTTTTTGTTTTTTTTTTATTTTTTGCGGTACTGGGGATTGAATTCAGGGGCATTCTACCTCCGAGCTATACCCCCAGCCCTATTTTTTATTCTTTATTTTGAAACCGAGTCTCACTAAGTTGCGGAGTGCCTCACTAGGTAGCTGAGGCTGGCTGCGAACCCGGATCCTCCGGTCTCAGCCTCCCGAATGCTGGGATTACAAGCATGCAACACCACACCCAGCTCATAATCCAAGTTTTGAAATTTAAAAAAAAAAAAAAAACAATAAGAATTCTATATCCAAGCTAGGTATCATGCACACCTGTAATCCCGGTACTTGGGAGGCTGAGACAAGAGGATCTCAGGTTTGAGACCAGTCTTAACAACTTAGTGAGATTCAGCAACCTAGCAAGACCTTCTTTCAAAACAAAAATAAAATAAAATAAAGAGGGATGGTGAGTATAGCTTGGAGATAGAATGCCTCCGGGTTCAAACCCTACTATCACACACACACACACACACACACACACACAGAGAAAAAGTACACTTAAAAAATGGAGAAATTATAACCTCAGCAATATAGTTAGACTGTCAGCAACCTAGTGAGACCCTGTTTCCAAACTAAAAAATAAAAATGTCTAGGGGTGTAGCTTGGAGGTGGAATGCCCCTCAGTTCAATCCCCAGTACTACCAAAAGAAAAAAGAAAAAGAAAAGGAGAAATTGAGACATTTCCAGATAAACAACAAGAACTGAGGGATTTCATTGCTACTAAACCTGACCTATAAGAAATGTCAAAGGGAGTCTTTCAGGCTGAAACGAAAGAACGCCTGACAGAAGCTCAAAGCCAGAAAGAAGTAACGAGCTCTGATGAAGGTAAATACACAGAAAAGTATAAAGGCCGATACCATGGGCTTTTTGTACAGCTTGTAACCACAACGTAGAGTCACAGAAGGGGGATGGAAGTCTGTAGTCAAATCTATGCCCCACGAAGGAGGCAGCCACAACTCTCCTCAGCCAATGATTCCTACATGAGCCGCAATTTTCAGCACTTCTAAATTTTTAAGTGATTTTTTTAGGAGCTGGGAGTGGTGGTGCATGCTGGAGGCCAGCCTTAAGCAACTTTGTGAGACCCTGTTTCAAAATAAGAAATACAAACGCTGGGGGTGTAGCTTGGAGGTAGAATGCCCCTAGGTTCAATCCCCAATATATATATATATGGAGAGAGAGAGAGAGAGAGAGAGAGAGAGAGAGAGAGAGAGAGAGAGAGAGAGAGGGCAGACAGACACTAGGAGAGACTTTTAGGTAAAATGTCCTAAATTTTCATCCTTTTGAACACAATACTGGCCAAACAAAACATTTTACAGCCAGATGTAACCATGGTCAGCTGACTTGTGAACACCATATTAGAGAAAGGATTTATTTTGGCTCATAGTTCAGACATAGCAAGTCTTTCTCTGTCCCCTGAGAATCTGGTGAGGCCAGAACTGATCTTACAGGAGACAGTAAATGGATATTCCACCGGGTGGAGGTAGGGATAGTGCCTTGTCTCTCGGGCAGAAAGAAAACACCTTGAAGGAAGAGGATAAAGTTTCTGCCTCCAGGGGTAGAACCTTCAGGCCACATTGAACACAGCTTTATAGATCTTAAAGCCTGAAGACAGGTCTTCCACATATGGTGGTCCAGGTTGTGCACCTCAGAACTCGACAAGATGCCCTTAGCCCAGAGTCTTAACAGATTCACAATTTATGACATGTTGGGGAGACTAAAATGTCTTGGGGAGAGGGTACCTTCTCTAGTTTGCAAATAGGTAGCAAATGTGCTAGTGGTGCAGCTTCCAGGAGGAATTTGTGTAGTCTGGGACCTAACCCCCTACCTTCTAGTAGGTGAGTATGTAAGATGTCCCCAAGGCTAGGAAATCATAGCTAGAAAGGATGGAAGTTACCAGCCTCAAAATCTTTATTTTATAGGGGAAGATTGGGAGCCCTGGTCATGAGAAGAACTGACTTAGAGGAACCCAGTGGTTATGATGAATCAATAATTTTGGCTATTAAAAGTAGAACTAGTTAGGTACTCTGCTAAACACTTTTCCTAGACGATCTAAATGAACCCACATACAAACCCGATCTCACTGCAGGAATGGGGAAACCAAGGCTCAGGGAGGTGAGATTACGTACCCAAAAGTTACATAGGGAATAAGTGGCAGAAGTGGGGTTCACACCAGGCCCCCTGGCCCTAGAGCCTTATCACTCATGGATCTGCAGTCTGACCTCACCTCTGTTCCACTGGGCATCTGCTGGGAGCTGCAACTTCCTGTGTTTACTCCCTCACACATCAGGGGGCTGGAACCTCCAAGGTATGTATCTCTGTCTCTGGGTGATCTCCCCCCCCCCCATGGTCCCTCCAGGAAGGCAAATTTAGGGCAGCACTTCCCACGTGTCTCAGTTGAGATTATCACTTTCCTAATAAAAAAATCCTGACCAATGTAGAGGAAGGAAGATTTATTCGCTCACAGTTTCTTGGAGATTCTGGGTACAGTCCATGGAGTTCAGGGCAGGGCAGTGTGGAATCAGAGAGAGGAAGAGAGCAAGTCTCTTCTTTCACGTCATGGAAACTGAAAGCAGAGAGAGTAAGCAAACAAGGAGATTCAAAGATGCAGCAGAATTCCGGAGGCCACGCCCCCAGGTGCCCACCTTCTACAGCCACACCCCACTGGACCCATTACAATGTATTTATCTACTGTTGAGATTACAACCCTCACCCCTTAACGATATCAACTCTGAGCTTAATACATGAACTTCTCAGGGGCCGCTGATAAAACAATAGCGGTCAAAGCTCCCAAGGCATGTCTCTCAAGACAGAGAAAAACAGGTGAAAACTGTATGGATCTTTAAGACCTGACCTCGGAAACCACAGAGGCACCGGCCCACCCAGATTCAGGGGGACAGAAGACAGATTCCACCTCTTGATGGGGACTGCCAACATCTCCATGCAGAAACAACGTGTGAGATAACAGTGTGCTTGCGCCTTCAAGCAGTCTGATCTCTCATGTCAGTCGAGAGGGTGGTGCAGGGGCTTTGGGGACAATTGATCCCCATCCAAACTGGGCTCACCCTTAGTTTGACTTACTACGATCTGCTTTGAGGGTCCTCAAAGGGATGGTCACAGGAATCAGAGACTTGGAAGTAGTAGCCAGTTTCCAGAAAGTGCTGCAGGGTGGTATCTGGATGCTCCGCTAGATGTTCTCTCCTGCTTCTCTTCCCTGCCCTGTGTGGAGGCTGGCCAGTATGGGCTGTGTCAGACCGCCCCCATCCAGGTTTAAGCAAAGAGAAGAGCTGTTGGGAAACCAGGGGTGGGAGGAGAGACAGCTAGGGAACCTATTCCCCCCGTTCCTTTCCTTCAGGTGGCTCTGCTTTAGATCCTAATGCCGCTTCTGCTTCTCTGCACAACTCTCTTCTTTCAGGTTCCAGGAACCGCCCCTCTCTCCTTCCCTTTGACCTGGAGGTGGTGACTGTTTCCACCAGGCTTCAGGGTCCCCCACAACACTTGCGTAACCTTTGCAATCAAGCCCTCCTCCTTGAATTACTTCATCTCCTCCTAGGTTGCTGACTCATGTACACTGAGGTAGATCTGTACCGCTGGGTACTTACTGGTTGCCTCTCCAACCTACTTGCCCGTCAGATCATTCATTCGCCCGTCATTCACTCGATTGCTCATGTATCCACTGCTTGGCAACCCACCGGCTTATCGGGCGCCCCAGGCTGAACCCTCAGCCATGAGGCCCCAATAAAGATGCTGCCTGAATGTTGCTGGTTCGAACCTCTTTTATTATATCTCTCTCTTTCTGGGATAAAGGGCACTGCACAAGCAATAACAAACACAGTACAGAAGTCATCTTTCCAAATAGCGCCTTTCCAACAGACTTCCAATAACCCCTCTCTCTAGCAATCCGTCTTCCACTAGCAACCCACAACTTTTCCTCCCAGAACTTCCCCAGGAACCCACTCCAGCTTTTCCCCAACAGCAACTCTTTCCCCAGCAACAACTCAGTCAGCCAACAACTCTACATGCGAGAGGTGGAAGCTCTTAAAGCCACCCAGGGCCTAAGCCACGAGGCGTCTCATACAGATCTCACCTGGGCCGGCCACGAGTCGGGCGTGCTGGTGCATGCGCTTTGGCGTGGGGCAGCCCCAAAATGTTTTCCACCTGCAGCCGCTTCTGGCACTCTGCCAGGCGCCATCTAGAGGCGAGGTCCAGCTGGCCAGACTAGGCCCCCTGACACCGGCTCACAAGGATACTCATCACCAGGCCCTCCCTCCATCCCTCCTTCCCTCCTTCCCTTGCTGGTGAGTTCCGTCCACCCAACACACTGAACGTTCACATCCAGTCCTGCGCCTCAGGTGCAGGCTGCAGTGAGGGACGCAGTGTGGTT
Source organism: Graphiurus murinus (assembly GCA_004027655.1). Lineage (NCBI taxonomy): Eukaryota > Metazoa > Chordata > Mammalia > Rodentia > Gliridae > Graphiurus > Graphiurus murinus. The sequence continues at coordinate 45,060 of PVLC010010783.1, forward strand.
TTTCAGCAACTCCTCCTTCATCCTAAACCCATTTATTCCACTCCCTCTACTCATGAGACAGCACCATGTCTTAGGAATACTGCTCCTAAACCAAGCCTCACTCTCTCTAGACCTCCGTAAAGCCAGGGTCTTGAAATGGGTGACCGCCCCCTGTCTCCACTGACATTCTCCCCGATAGAATCCAAAAAGCCTGACCACACAACTTAGAGGAAGGAAGATTTATTTGCTTGCAGTTTTTGGAGATTCTGGGTTCAGTCTATGTAAAGCCAGGGTCTGAATTTCAGGGGCTTGGCAGCAGGAAGAGGAGGGGGGGGGGGGAGTAGAGGGAGAGGCAACAGGAATAATACTAGGGCTATATGCAGAAGGTGGCATTACACAAACCAGCCCACTAAGGGAGTCAAAAAGCCAGAGAGGGTGAGGGCCATGTCCAAGGGCAGGTCCCCTTTCACACCTACTTTCTCTGTCCTCACAATTAGGGTTCAGAGAGCCATCGACAGCTGGTGCCCTCTCTCTGTGTGTCGACAAGGAGAATGCATTAAGGCCCCTGGGCTCTGACCTGTGGCCAGGGGGATACTGACCCAGGAAGAGCCACACCTGCTTCCCCACCACTGATGGCTTTCCTGGAAAGCCTGCCTCCCACCTTCCTGGCTTCCCAGGGCTGTGGAAAGTGGGTTTTTGTTTGTTTTTTGTTTTGTTTTGTTTTGTTTTGTTTTTTCGGTACTGAGGATTGAGCCTAGGGGCATTCTACCTCCAAGCTCCACCCCAGCCCTATTTTTTTTATTATTTATTTTGAAACAGGGTCTCACTAAGTTGCAGAGGGCCCCACTAGGTAGCTGAGGCTGGCCAAGAACCCGGATCCTCCGGTCTCAGCCTCCCAAATGCTGGGATTACAAGCGTGCACCACCACACCCGGCTCTGTGGAAAGTGTTTAATTAAGAAATGCACCTTTAAAGCAAGCTGATGTTAAAGAGCCATGTTTAAGTGCTAATTATTGTTATCATAGGCAGCTTTCCGCCTAATTAAATGTATGGATTCGGTAATTGTTAGCTAATCCCCAAAGAGAGACCAGGGACCTCAGGTGTTAAGATTGCTCCTTTCCCCAGCAATTGACCTAATTCTCAAGTCATAGCAGGCAGGCTGGTTGGTCTGGGGACCTGGCTCTGGAGTCCTGTGCAAAGCAAACAGGCTTCGTTTTCATCTTTCTGGTTTCGAGTCCCAGCTCTGCCTCTTCCCAGCAGTGTGGCTGGAGGAAGGGGGCTTCATCTCCTTGAGCCACAGTTTCCTAATCTAGAAAAGGACATAAATGTTTGTGGAGTGATGGCACCCACCAAAGGCATTTAATGACTCTCCTGTCTGCAGCATTATGTCCTCCAGCATGGGACTTAGCATTTCATTTACGTATTTTTGTCAGCTTTATGGAAGTGCATTTTACATATAACATGTATCAGTCAGCTTCACATGCAATAACAAAAATTTCTGAGGTGAAAAGGTCTATTTTGGCTCATGCTTGGTTCTGGAGGTTCCAGAAGTTCAATAGTGGGCAGCCCTGTTGCTTTAGGCTTCTGTTGAGGGTAGCACAGCATGGCAGGAGCACGTGGCAGAGAAAACTGCTTACCTCATGAAGCCAGGAAGCACAGAGAGATGGAGGGGCTGGGGTCCCACATGCCCTTCAAGGACACGCCCCCAATGACCTAAGGACCTTTCACTAGGCCCCGCCTCTTAAAGAGCCTACCATCTCTTAATAGCACCACCCTGGAGACCAAGACATTAACACACGAGCCTTCAATACACAAACTGTAACAACAAAATCGTCTAGTTAAGAAGTCCTGATTTAAATTCCACATGTTCTTTTGAACCCAGGCATATAGATGCCTCCTAATCCCTAGTGCCCGCCAAGAACACCACTGTCTGTTTCCTCCCAGCCTCGCCCACTCTCCCAGATCCCGACCTCACACCTTGTATTTTCTATCTCTCCACACTTCCTCATCCCCACCATCAAAACACATCTGTTCTCTGTGTCATTCCCTCTCCCGGTTGATAGAAAGCTTACCAGTCTGTTGCTAGAAGGCATCTCTGTTCCTTAGTAACTTAGAATCCTTTTCAGAGTCCCACAGGACCCAGCTCCTTACCCCAAAAGAACAGTGTCTATGGAGGCTCTTTTCCTAGAATAACATCATAACAACTGGGTGGGAGCCACGTGGCTCTTCTGGTGCTAAAATACACCACACTTGTGGATGTACCTAGGTAAGGCCAGACTCCATTTGGGAACTAGCAGAAGGCATAGTATTGACAAATTGAAGAGTGGGTGTTGTTTTTTATGGCTGTCATTCCCCTATGGCACCGCTGTGTCTCCAGACTGGATTCCATAACCCAGGTGCTGGTTTCTGACCCATTGGATGTACTGGAAGCACCTCGTCATATTGTCTTTGTTGTGGACCAACCTATAGTTTCAAAGCTGTTTTAGGTCCATTTCTCCTTTGCTGAGTTCAGACGCACACAGAAGAGACCTTCCTAGTTGCGTTTTGTATACGAGGAAAGTAAGTAGTACTGTTGTGGTTCAATAACTTGCCTAGGGTCGGATGGCCAGATATTGGTAACATAACACTGATTTTTTATTTTTTTTGCGGTACTGGGGATTGAACCCAGGAACATTCTACCTCCGAGCTACACCCCCAGCCCTATTTTTTTTTATTCTTTATTTTGAAACAGGGTCTCACTAAATTGCAGAGTGCCTCACTAGGTAGCTGAGGCTGGCCGTGAACCTGGATCCTCCGGTCTCAGCCTCCCGAATGCTGGGATTACAAGCGTGCGCCACCACGCCCGACTCAACACTGATCTTTATGTATGCCCAAGAGCCAAGTTTTATGATTGTACTTACATCACTCAGGCACTTTTAATTTTTTTTTATTTTTTATTTTTTTAGTACTGGGGATTCTATCTCTGAGCTACACCTCCAATCCTATTTTATTTTTATTTTGAAAAAGGGTATCCCTAAATTGCTGAGATCCTCGCTAAGTTTCTGAGGCTGGCCTCCAACCTGCAATCTTCTTGTGTCAGCCTCCCAAGTACTGGGATTACAGGCATGTGCCGCCACACCCGGCTTGCACGAACACTTTTTTTTTTTTTTTTTTTCGGTACTGGGGATTGAACTCAGGGGCATTCTACCTCCGAGCTATACCCCCAGCCCTGTTTTTTATTCTTTATTTTGAAACCGGGTCTCACTAAGTTGCAGAGTGCCTCACTAGGTAGCTGAGGCTGGCCACGAACCCGGATCCTCTAGTCTCAGCCTCCCGAATGCTGGGATTACAAGCGTGTGCCACCACGCCCGGCTTGCATGGACACTTTTTTAAAATGTTTTCCATACTCTGTTCCACTTATACACTGAGCTGTTGTCTCAACAATGCTGCACAGCCAACAGCCCCACAGGCAGTGACTCAAAACAACCATCACGGATTCGGGAACGGTGCTTGAGGCTGGACTTCCAGTTTCCGCTCCAGACTAGCAGTCAAGTTCAACTTTGTCCCATGTAGGTTGACTCTGGAGCCCAAACTGAAGAGACAGCAACTGTCTGGAGAAAGCTTTGCTCCTGAGAGTGATGGAGCCACAAAAGCACCTTTCCAAGCACCTTAACAGTCCAGCCACTAACATTCCCTGAGCTGAACAAGTTGCGTGGTCAAAACCAAAGTCAAGAGCAGGAAAAATGATGCTGGCTCTGGTTCAATTTGTGGCCCTGGGGATGGAGAATCGGAGCTAGTTGTTCAACCTTCTGCTCCATTTAGTCCTGACAACCCTGGGAGTTAGGTGATTACTGGTCCTGTTTTACTGAAGGAGAAACAGTCATACAGCTGGTAATAGGGAAAGGTATAGGGGTTGCATGCAGATATTTGAACCCCAGACTCCAACTCTTAACAATTTGTCATCTCTTGATGAAACTCTGTCCTACACAAGAAAATTAAGCAACAGAGGTGTCTTCATGAACCACGTAACGGACTACCGTCTGGGACTCCGGCTAGATTTGGGCTCCCCTGTTCTCTCTCACTGGTTCGTGTTTTTTTTTTTTTTTTTTTTTTTGTGGTACTGGAGATTGAACTCAGGGGCATTCTACCTCTGAGCTACACCCCCAGCCCTATTTTTTATTCTTTATTTTGAAACAAGGTCTCACTAAGTTGCAGAGTGCCTCAATAGGTAGCTGAGGCTGGCTGCGAACCCAGATCCTCCGGTCTCAGTCTCCCGAATGCTGGGATTACATGCGTGCGTCACCACGCCCAGCTTCACATATGGCCTTTTTAGGATTT
>PVLC010010784.1:0-37839 GCA_004027655.1 Graphiurus murinus
CCCCCATGCCACCTACCTCACTCTCCTGCGTTTCTCTTCCATTATCTAAAATCCCTCTTGTATTCCAACTACTCCCTAGCTTCCACATCTGAGAGAAAACATATGACCATTCACTTTCTCTGAATGGCTAATTTCATTTAAGATAATATTTTTCAGGTTCATCCATTTTCTTGCAAATGACATAATTTTATTCTTCTTTATTGCTGAGTAGAATTATATTGTGTGTATATCCCATAATTTTATACTTCATTCATCTATTGATAGACATCTAGTTTTGTTCCATAATTTGGATATTATGAATTATGCTGCTATAAACATGGATATGCAAATTATCACTATAATATTCTGATTTGTTTCTTTGGGAAGATACCCTGGAGTGGTACAGCTATTTAGTTCAATTGCCCATTTCTTGATTGGATTTTTTTTTTTTTTTAGTGTTAAGTCTGTTAAGTATTTGTATATTCTAGACATTAGTCCTCTATCGGAGAAGTAGCTGACAAAAATCTCCTCCCATTCTGTAGGCTTTCTCTATAGACTCTTAATGATTTCCTTTGATGAACAAAAACATTTTAGTTTAATGCCATTCCATTTATTAATTCTTGTTTTAATTACCTGAGCTTGAGGGTCTTAGGAAGTTTCTACCTGTGTCTATATGTTGGCTTATAGGACCTATGCCCTCTTCTAGTGGCTTAAAAGTCTCTGGTCTAATTTTCAGGTCTTTTATCCACCTTTAGTTGACACTTATGCAGGATGAGAGGCTGGGATTTCATTCCATTTTTCTACAGGTAACCAGTTTTCCCAATATGATTTGTCAAAAAGGCTGCCTTTTCTCCGATGTATATTTTTGGCACCTTTGTCAAAAATCAATTACCTGTAAGTGTATGGATTTGTTTCTATATCTTCTATTCTCTTCCACTGGTCTATGTGTCTGATTTTGATCCAATTGCATACTGTTTTTATTACTATAGCTCTGTAGAATAATTTGAAGTCAGGTATTATAGTGCTTTTTACATGTGTTTTATTGCTGAGAATTGCTTTGGTTATTCTGAGTCTTTTGTTTTTCCATATGAAATTCAGGACTGATTGTTCTAGGTCTGTGAAGAATGACATTGGTAGTTTGATAGTGACTCTGTAGATCACTTTTGATAGAATTGCCATTTTTATAATATTTATTATGCCTATCCAAGAGCAAGGGAGATCTTTCCATCTTCTAAGATCTTTAATTTCTTTCTTTAGTGTTTTATACTTTTCATCAAAGAAAATTTCATGTCGAGACAGATTCCCAACTGAATCCTACAAAACCGTTATAAAATAACTAAACCCAATACTTCACAATTTACTCTGTGAAATTGAAAGAGATGGAATTCTTCCAAACTCCTCTTATGAGACAAATATCATTTTAATACCAAAACCAAATAAAGATACCTTAAGTAAAGAAAATTACACACCAACATTCTTGATAAACATAGATTCAAAAATTCTAAACAAAATATTAGCAATATCAATAAGCATTCAAAAACATATCAAGAAAATTGTACACCATGACCAAGTTGGTTTCATTCCAGGAATGCAAGGCTGGTTCAACATCTACAAATCAATACATGTAACTTACCATGTAAACAGAACTAAGGGCAAAAACCATATGACCATCTCAATAGATGCTGAAAAAGCATGAGACAAAATCCAATCACCATTCATGTTAAAAAAAAAACTGCAGAAAATTGGAATAGAAAGAACTTAACATCATAAAGGCCATATAAAGTAAACCCTAAGTAAACATCATACTGAATGGGAAAAAGCTGCAAGAATTCTCTTTAAAGTCAGGATCAAGACAAGAATGCCCACTATCACCACTCCTTTTCAATATATTATTTGAGATTCTACCTAGAGTAATAAGGCAAGAGAAAGAAATCAAAAGAATACAAATAGGAAAAGAAGAATTGAAATTATCACTACTTGCAGATGACATAATTTTGTACTTAGAAGACTCTCAAATCTCAATCAAATAACTTCTAGAGCTGCTAATAAATTCAGTAAAGTATTGGGATACAAAATCAATTAAAAATAGTTTATGCCGACTATATGCTGACTATAAATCCATTGAAAAAGAAATCCAGAAAACAATTCTGTTTATAATAACCTCAAAAACAATAAAAATACCTAGAAATAAATCTAACCAAGAAGATAAAAGACCTTTAAAATGAAAATTGTAAAACCCCTAGACAATTATATAGTGACTTTCTAAAGAAGTTAAATAAGTCTAACAAAAACCTTATAGGGCCTTTCTACTGAAAATTTTCTGAAGTTATAATAATTTGGGAATCATTTTTGGGAAAAATTTCTGGGAAAATTTTGAGAAGTTATAAATAAATTCCCTAATTAATCTATAAATGCAGTGCAATTACAGTTGAAATTCCAATCAGCTTTTCTGTCGAAATTAGAAGATGAGTCTAACTGCAACTAGTATGGGTAAAACATTTCTGAGAAAAGATTGAGAAAGAACAAAGTTTGAGAAGTAACACTACCTAATTTCTAGACTTATTATAGAGCTTTAGTAATTACAACAATGTGATATTGGTTAAAGGATAGACAAATATGTAAAGGGGATAGAGTTTACAAATAGTTCTATACATGTATAATTAGTTTATTTGCAATAAAGACACCAAGTTAAATCAATGGGTAAAGGCTATTTTCCATAGATGGATCTGAATAAGTTAGGTAGCCAGTTTGACCCTGGTCACACACTATATAAAAAGATTGTTAAGTGGATCTGAAAGTTATCATAGACTTACCCATAACAGCTAAAATTATAAAATTTCTAGAAGCTACACAATTTGGAGTTGAGCAAGAATTCTTAAAAGAATATAAGAAAGCACTATGAAAGAACAGCATGAAAAATTTACCTAATCAAAATTAGAAAACTAAAAGACAAGCCACAGACTGAGAAAAATATTTGTGTGTAAAAGATAGAAAGAGGCAATATTGCTGGTGTTGAAGATGGAGAAAGTGGGTAATAAGCCAAAGAATTTGTTTTTTCTTTAGAAACTGGAGTAGGAAAGGGAATAGATTCTTACTTAAAGCTTCCAAAAAGAAACACTTTTCAGCCAACAGTCTTGGTTTCAACCCAGTAAGAATCTTGTCAGACTTCTAACCTATAGAACTGCAAGATCATAATTGTGTTGTTTTGAGCCACTACATTTATGATAAAAGTTATGACAGCAATGAAAAGCTAATACAATTCCTTAGGATTTCTATTTAAACCATTATGTCTCTACATAAAAACTTACTTTTTTCTTTCTAGTCTTTATGACTTCTTTGATTTTTAAAAATTGCACTGTATATGAACTCCAGCATGATGATGAACAGAAAAGTTGAGTCAGACATTTTCATCTTGTTCCTCAACTTTAGGGAAAGGATTCAGCCCTATGCTATTCATTATCATGTCAGCTGTAGGCTTTCCATATATGAACTGAGAAAAGGTGCCCTTCTTTTCCTAATTTACTAGAATTTTTATCATAGAAGTACTAAATTTTGTCTAGTGTTTCTTCTGTAATGATTGAGATAATCATGATTTTACCTCTTTTTTTTTTCTATCAGTGTGAAAAGTTCTTAGGAATTTTTGAATGTTGTACCAAATTTTGAGGATTCACTCCTTTTTTATGCACAGATGGATTTTAGTTTCTAAATATTGTTGAGAAGATTTACATGCATTATTTCTGCATAAAAAATTACCCAAACTACACAATCTCACAGTCTTGTGGGTCAGGAGCTGGCACAGTTTAATTGGGTCCTCAGCTTAAGGTCTCATGAGGCTGCAATTGAGGTATGGGCTGTGCTGCATTCTCACCTGAAGATTCAATAGAAAAGAATCTGCTTCCAAGCTTGTCCAAGACATTGATAGAATTCATGTTCTTACGGTTGTACCATTGAGGGTCCTGGCTGTGGTCTGAAGACTTGCAGTTCTTTGAGATCACCCTCACTTCTTTGCCATGTGAGCCTCTCAACACTGCCAGTCTTCAACTGGCTTCAGAGCCAGTCAAGGAACACCTCTACATGAATCTCCTGGCAAAACATCATCTTATATAACATAATGCAATTATGAGTGACATCCCATCACCTTTGCCATATTTTATGGGTTAGAAGCAAGTCATAGTTCCCACCTGCACTCAAGTGGGAGAGGATTATCCAAGGGCATGAACATCAGGAGGCAAAACTACCCTAGATCTGTCTATCAGAGCATCTATTTTCATGAGTAATATTAACCTGTCATTTTCTTGTCTTCAAGTGTCTCTGTCAGACTGCTATTAAAGACATCGGAGCATCCAAAAATGCTTCCTATTTTCATGGATTCCTTGTCCTCTCTCTCTATTGATTTTCAGAAACATATACCAGGTTGAATTGTTGAGATGAACATCTAAGCTTTTGTTTATTAGAATGTATGATTTCAAATAAAAACAAGATAAAATTGTGCTTGGAAACAGAATCAATATTTTTGGGGGGTATTGTTTATTTGGGGGAATTTTTTACATATAAGGATTAAGACCACAATGACAACCAAAAAAAGTAATAGTCATCCCTCAGCCCTCAGTTAAGAGCCTTTGGAAGCTGTGGTCATGTTTATCTTTTGTCAGTCATTCCTAGTTTCTTGCTAAATTTTCAGCAGAATTAAATAGTTCAAAATGAGTATAATAAATTTATTGCAATTTCTCTATTATGACTGATTGATCTGGGTTGTACACTTACTGGTGACAGTAAGGTATAAGCTGGTAGTAGCAGTTGAGTCTTATTGCATAGTTCCTATGCATTATATAATTTAAGAAAAATATTTTTTTTTCTTTTAACTCTCACCAGCTACACACTAGAGAAGATAAGCCACATATAGGCCATCAAATGCATACCAAACCCTCAGGTTCAGAAGGTTAGCCTACTCTTTAGCCTACAGCAAAGATGGGGCACTAGACATTTCTTTTGTAGCTGAATGTTTGATTTTTCATGTGCTTTTATTGGTACATTATAGTCTCACATCATAATGTAAATCATGTTGACAATGACATACAGGTACACAGAACTTGTTGCCCTCCCCATCACATCCCCATCCTGCCCCTTCCCAAAAGAGTACTGAGATTGACATTGGTATTTTCACATATGTACACATAGTCAATGGTAGTATTTCCATTAATGAACCTTGATTTTCCCCCTCCCTTTTCCTTAGACCACTTCCCTGGCGCCACTGAGGTTTCTCCTTCACTATCTGAAGTTCCTCTGGTATCCCAGTTACTCTCTAGTTTGTGAATATTAGAGAAAACATATGCCCCTTTGAATAATAATTTAATAGAAAGATGGATTTCTTGTCCTCTCTTTCTATTGATTTTCAGAAATATGGTTAAGCAGAGAAGGCAGACTTAGAGCGGTAGAATCAATCAGATCCTGTTTAAACTGTGACATTGCCTCTTACTAGCTTAGTGACTTAGAGAAAGTTGCTTTGTAACTCTAAGCCCCACTTCCTTCACCTGGAAAATAAATGCAAAAGTATTACTGATTTCAAAGAGTTATTGGGAGAATTAAACTAGGTAATTTATGCATAATGCTCAGCACAGCTTTTGACACATAATAAGAACTTAACAAATGTAAGCAATTACTGTTACTGTGAAGGGGAAAGAATTTGGACTCTACAATTAAACAGATCTGGCACCAGGTGGTTGACTTCTCTGAACTTTAGTGACCTTATTCCTAAAATGAAGAACATCATAAGTACTTTGTAGGATTGTCACCTAGCATAGTGTCTGTTGCATAATAAGCACTTTGAGAAGGTAAATTTTCTCCCACTTCTTTTCTCCAATTTTCTGTTAGAAGTTTCATCATATACAAAGGTGGAGACTGACTTCCCTCCTAGAGAACAATATTAGTAAAGATGTAGGATGGGTGGTGGTCATAGGAGATCCCAAATTAGACAAACAGCAAAATTGTCTGTTTCGTGTAAGGGGCTAGTATGTGGCCTCATACATTAGGAATACAATCTCCTTTCACCTTGCTGCTCTGTGCTCCTCTACATTGAAGCCACTGGGGTAGGAAAGATAGGAAGGAGACAACAGACTTCTTTCTTTTGAGGAAATATACCCAAAGTCATATGCCTTACTTCTTCATACTCCATTGATTGGCACCTAGTTATGTGACCACTTAGCTGTAAGTGATGGTGGTGTTATCTTTGGCTGGGCATGGTGATAGGGTGGTACTTAGTGCTATCAATCACTGCCAAAATGTTTCTAGCCTAAGCCTACTGGTGAAATGAGGATGAAAGATTAGATTTCTCTCCCAAGTGGTGGGGCATGTTTCCTGAGGGATGGGGGGGGATAGAAAAAAGGCTGTTCAATTGTTCAAAAGATAGAGACTGGCATGCTTACAAAAGTGTTGCTATGTTTTGGGTATTAACAAGGCTTAACATGACTATGGCTGCTTTTGTTTCTCATTTCTCTGCAACTCTTGCTTGCTAAAGATGATCTAAGTTATCCATTGTCTTCAAGTTTGATTAAACACAGGGGAAAATTTTCCCTAGTCTCTTGCTCTAGTGTCAACCACTTGATCAGCAAGGAGTGCTGAGCTTTTGGAATTCATTCACTTATTCATGAATGCATTTGCTCATTCTCTGTTCTATTCCATCCCCTGAGCTCTGCCCTAGGACTGGGAATATTAATTCATCCTAGGCTTGATCACAGTGCTCAAGGAGCTATTGTGTACTAATTGAGAGAGGCCAGCATTGCAAAGTTCACAACATAGTGCAGTTAGTGCTCCAAAAGAATTAGGCACAGAGATCCCACAAGAGAACTAATCACAGAGGAGGTGCCCCCTGAGCTGAATCTATTGCTCTGGTATATGATGTGACAAATTTGAGAGAAACCCAAGACCTGGCCATTCTCTCTGGGGGCTCTCTTTCACAACAGTCAGAAAGCAATGAATGCTCTTTTTGAAACCACACTTCATTAAATGCAGACACTCAGAGAAGAGGGAGATTCACAATGGCTGAAGCAGACAGCAAAAGCTTTGGGATAAGTGAAGTCTCAAGAAGGGTCTGGATATATTTAGAGGAGTGAGAATGGCATTCCAGCATGGGAGCAATTTAGGCAAAGGTATAGTGAGTGCTAGGTCACTGAAATGGGAAAAGAGACTAAATATTATCAACTAAATTTCCTTCCAACGAGGTACAGATACCTCATTCTTTGGAAGTGAAATAGCCTAAGAATAAATCCCAGTAACTTCTGTTCTGTCCCGTGGTTTCTCACCACATACAAGGCATAGGAATGAACAATGGCAGAGTTGTACTCAAAGTTACTTAGTTTTCCATTCTGAGTTGGCAGGCTCAGTATATAATTTTCTCAGATAGAAAATCTTCTTGGCTTGGGATATTGCCAGAAATGACTTTTCCCCCAATTAGATTCTAGTCTGATGCAATCATTGCTTGAAAATTGTCTCAAATTGAAGCCATCTAATAGCCAATTTTGGAATGAAGAAGATGGGAGAAATTCAACACACCAAGATAGCCCATTCACTGAGCACACGATCCAAGAATAGGAGAAAGTAGAACTCTCCATGTGTTCTGTGTTGGTCAGAGAGTGGCAGTAGGTTTCTTAATGGGGTGCTCTCTACCAGAAGGTCCTTTTGTTGCTTAGCACTAGTCAAATCATGACTTCAGAGGAAGCACATTTTGATCATGTCTTTGTAAACCAGGTTTGACGTGCTCACTGGGTGCTCTTTTCCCTTTTGTGATAGGCACACTCCAGAGAGGCTAACAGAGGGTGCTATGGAATGGGGTCCCCGGCCTGGTTCTCAAAGCAGTGGCTCCACATCAGCTTCGTGAATAGACTGTGAAGGGGAAGACTCTGCCCATCAATGATGGTTAAGATGAGTGGAGGCTCTTGGCACATGGTAGGTGCTCATTCTATATTTGAATAAGTGAATGAATAAATGAATGAAATGAATGAACAAACATATGAGTAAGCATAAATGGACCAAATTATACCTTTTTCCATGACAGGGTGGGTTTCTCTTTTTTTAAACATTTCTCTTTAGGGTCAGTCTGAAATTTGGAGATGGTGTACTGCATTTCTTTAGGATTTTCTCCCCAATTATGCTTATAAGAAAATATCAGTAGATGACATCGTATCCTTGGGAACAGTTTGTTCTTTCAGGTCTTGCTTTGAGGCTTTGTTAACTGGATACAGGGCAGTCTTTAACCTAGGGCTAATTTTGCCCAGCAATTGAGATGATTGTCTTCTGAGAACTCTTCCTGTATTAAGTGCATGAGGTTTTCCTGTATGGTGGGAAGAAACAGACTTTTCCTGTAAGGTGGGAAGGGACACAGTTGCTGCGTGAGCCGCATAATGATCTCAACTGCTCCTGGAGGGTGGTTCTTTCCTTGACTTCAGTGTTTCCTCTCCCACACGTGCTGTTTGGGGGCAGGGTGGGTTTGCTGTGCAGATCTCTGAGCATCTTTCCATTTAGCTGTCTCCTGACTGACTCTGTCCTACACACTCTAGCCGCCCGAGACGCTCTGAAGTCGCACGTCCATGTCCCTAACTCAGGGAAACCTCTGTCCCCCACCTGGATTCTTTCTTCCTAAGATGTGCTCTGGACTCTTTGCAGGCAAAACTCTGGGCGCTTGTGGGGCTCACCTCATTCATTTTCCCTCTCTAAGACATCACTGGCTTCAGCTGCCTGTTGTCCAATGTCTGAAGCTGTTGTTTCATGTTCTTCCTGATTGCTTTAATCTTTGATGTGGAAATGTAAATCTGGTCATGGTTACTCCATCTTGACGGAAAGAGGAAGTCAGCGCATAAAAATTTATGTAAAAGATGATTCATCAAAGCATTGTTTATGAAGAATAATTGAAAATAGGCAAAAGGCTAGACAAAAAAAGAAAACAGGAGATGGTGTAATATATTGTGGCATCCATATAATGTGAACTCTATAGCCATTAAGAATGTTTTTAAAGAATATTAGCTGACATCGGAATGCAATTGATATGTTTAATTTAAAAATATATGTACAGCTTATTATTTCATTTTTATAAGAATGTATATATTATATACATTATAATATAAATATTTATATGTAATTTTATATACTTATTAATATATGATAATGTATATTAAATTCAAAATATAAATTAAATTATATAAATATAACCTGGTTATATAATGAATCTAAATATGTACAATATGTCTTTTATATTAATTAATATAAGTAATATGAAATGTACAAACATGTTTATAGTAAATTATATTAAAATATGCATACTTTATATATATTTATACTTATGTATTTTAGTGTGTATAGGAAATAACATATCTATGGTCTCTAAATACACTTATGCACAATTCACAAATGTGTTCAGAGAAAAAGGCTTGAAAGCAATACACTAAAATGCTAACAGTTCCATTTCACAAATTTTGTATAATCAATATATAATAATTATCTAGTAAAATATTAATCACATTTACAAAATACAAGAATTTTACTAAAGAACCAGAAATGGGTAAATTTTAGCATGTCAAAATACTTATCAAACAATCTATTTTTTTTTGTGTGTGTGTGTGTGTGTGTGTGTGTGTGTGTGTGTGTGTGTGTGTGTATGGTACTGGAGATTGAACCCAGAGGCATTCTACTTTCGAGCTACACCCCCAGCCCAATTTTATTTCTTATTTGGAAACAGGGTCTCACTAGGTTGAGGAGTCTCACTACTTCCTGAGGATGTCTTCAAACCTATAATCCTCCTGTCTCAGCCTCCCAAATAGTGGGATTATAAGCATGCGCCACCATGCTCGGCTATCAGACAGTCTATTTTTAATGAGTCTAATAATCACCATCATAACAAATATAAATAACCCAATGATTTTCAAGGCACTATTTTAAGTGCTTTTTTATGTTTTAATCTTCACAACAGCCTTGTGAATAGTAATAATTAGGTCTCCATTGAGGAAGCTGGGGCAGACTTGAATCTTTACCCAGCTAGTAAGTGGCAGGATTTGACTCTAGAGAGTATGGCTCCAGAATCTCTTCTTTATCACCATCCTTTGGTGCCTTGCCCTTGAGACCACTGGGTTAGAAAGACAGAAGAGAATTTCTTGACCAAGCCTGGAGAGAAAGCCCTGGGTGACTGAAGACAATGGTGTCCACTAGAAAGCTTGGAAATACTCAATTGCACCAAAGGGCTCTTGTCTAGAAAATCTTTGTGTACTGGACACCAGGCAGGGTGTGCCAGACCCAGACTTGTCTTTGGTCAAACAGCTAATGCACTGTAACCATGATTTGAACCCAGGGCTCCCCACCTCACTTGTTTTTCCAGGTGTAACCATGTGCTTCTTATCATGTGATGGTTAGTGTGATATCCAGGTGGTGAAGCCCTAGCTTTGTTTTCTTGCACTCTACCAGCTAGAGAGATGAAGGATATTGTGGGGATGGGAATGTGCAAGAGAGGTTCTGTTAAAGATTGACTCACTGAAAATGAGGTAGATCACCTCAGTCAAGCCCCCTCTCAGAGTTTCAGGGACTGTACTCCCCAGAAAATCTGAGCAGAGAGAGAGAGAAAGGGCTGACACAGGCTCTGCAGAATTTCTATCCAGACAGGGCTTGCCATATGCTAACACCCCGGGGTTATTATTGCTTTGGGCACATGAGATCACTCAGAATGCAATGTCTGATTATAGATTTAATCAATCTGTAATTCAAACACTTTTCCTTTAATCTAGGGAAGTTTTAGAGTATTTTTCAAGAACACCTGGTGCAAAGTGAAGTGTGGTAAGGAGGATGAATAACTGAAACTGCATTCCCACAAATGTCTTTAGCCTGGAAGGAAGCCTTTAAGGTTGGTTATCTGCATGCATGGCACATCTGATTTTCCTCTTGAAGAATGTGTGAGGTAATTTAAATGGACCAGCAAATTCATGATTATAAAAAAAAAAAAAAAAAACTCCCCTGGATTCCACCTTGCTTTCTGCACTAGGTAAGTAGAGAAGTGTCAAAAATTATTGAGGATTGCGTTCTTAAATTGACTAAATGCTCTTCTTTCTTTTATCCAAAGAGGTCTTGTTTACAATTATTTCTTCATTCTGTATCCCAAACTTCCAGTTTGCCTAGGTAGAAAAATCAATATGAATAGCTTAGTACTGACAAATGAGGCTCCATTTACTAGTACTTATATGCAGGAAGACAAAGATTTTTGTCCAGTTAGCTCTACTTTTTTCCTTTCTAATGGCATTTGGCATAGGTAGACCCAATTATTAGTAGTAGCTGTATCTGTAAGTGTTGTTTTCCTTCTCATTGTGCTACTGGTTTCAAAATGAAATTATTATGAAACTGGAAATCAACAACTTTTTACATAAAATTCTATAGGTTCACCAAGTTAAGGATATTGTCATTTTAGATTTTGTATTATCTTTTTGGTTAAAATAATGAAAGAAGAGATGGAGGAGCATCCCCAGTGGACAAGGAAGACCAGATAATAGTCTCTTAATAAGCCATTAACATGCTGATGCCACATTTGATTATATCCACTGATGTGTTAAACCAGTGATTTTCAAAGTTTAATGTATACCCTAGTCATCCGGGGATCCTCTTAAGATACAGATTCTGTTTCATCAGGTCTAGGAGGGGTTCAAGAGTCTACAATTTTAACAAGTTCTCAGCAGAGGTAGATGCTACTTGTCCAGGAGAAGCAAGGGTTAAAGAACTTTTGTGTCAGTTAAGGTCCTGCAGAAACAGATGGTATGCTCAAATTGGAAATTTGAGGAGAGATTAGTAATGGGCTTATTAATAAATGTGTGGGCATTGTTTAGAAAAGCAACAAGAGGTGGCACAGAGCCTTTAGACTAGTAATACCTGAGAAGCAGCACTAACCATAGATCTCCAGGGGCAAGGTTAACAATCTGGCTCTGTTTGATTGGCTTCCACCTTGTCATTTAACAGGCACTCCAGCCAACCCAGAGTACCCTGCAGAGGTAAGGGGTAGAGAATAGGCCACTTCACTTCTACCTCTGCTAACTGTGCCTTCTATTTGTCAAATCCAACCAAAAACACTGGGGAGAGGGAACCTGGTCTATGCCATCCACACAAGCCAGCCTCCTGGGGTCTCCAGCAAGGTGGAGAAGGGGAAAGTGAAACTGCAAGGGCAACAGGAAGATATCCAGTCACACATTTTACTCAAATTCAGATGCTTTCAACATGCCCACTATATTTCATCTTATAATTAATTATGAGACATTTTTAAAAAATGTATCACTAAGGGGGGAAATTTTCCAATTAAACCCATGGCATGCCATTGATTAGTAAATTAGACCCTGACTTGAGAGATGTTAAAATTTGAAAAAATACACCTATCTCACAATTGGTGTAAGGTAGCAGTGTGGTTTTTGTTGTTGGGTTTTTTGTTTGTTTTTGTTTAAATTGTGTCCCAAGCCAAGGAAAGAATGGTATGAAATTCTATAATTATTTGAGCAAGTGGATACAAAATGAATTTTCATTTAAACAACATTTTCTCCTTTCTCTCAAAATAATTAAAAACTAATTCCTCTACTAATAAGAACATGGAAAACCCACTAGAGGGACAATGCGGGTGCAATAGATACTGTTTTCCCACACATGCTACTGATTCTTTAGGGTCACATTTAAGACTTGTTCTCTTGTAGTTTGAGAACAAAAAGAGAAAGAGACTGGTAGAAATGTAATGTGATAAAAGTACCTCGAATCTAGTCTTTGTTGTACTTACTAAGGTTAATGCGAGTGTCAAAACAGAATTATCTTTAGTGGAAGAAGTTGGGTTACTTTGGTGAGATTTTATTTGGGAGTTGATTAGATTATTTATAGAAGCTTTTAAATTGTTTTTGTTAGAAATAAGGTACTATATATTAAGAGTGTTTTTTGAATTCCTAATATAGTAGGGTCACTCAATGTCAGAGCCAAAGTGAAATTTCCTGCTATTAAATGTATGTCAATCATTTTCTTGATTCAATATCACAATTTAAAGTACTATAAAATAGTACCTTTGTATGTAGGGTGTAGGTAGTTTACACTGTAGGCCAAAGCTCCAGGTCTACAGATCTTCACACAGGCTTTCACAGGTGACACCACAGTTCCCACTGGGACAACCTATTCCCTTTTGATGAGTTCCTTGCTGGCAGGTCTTGGTCTCTTTATTCTTTTTTTTTTTTGCGGTACTGGGGATTGAACTCAGGGGCGTTCTACCTCCGAGCTACACCCCCAGCCCCTTTTTATTCTTTATTTTGAAACAGAGTCTCACTGAGTTGCGGAGTGCCTCACTAGGTAGCTGAGGCTGGCCGCGAACCCGGATCCTCCGGTCTCAGCCTCCCGAATGCTGGGATTACAAGCGTGCGCCACCACGCCTGGCTTTTATTATTTTTCTTAAAAATCAACCTTTTCCCTGCAAACCTGAGTTGGCCTCATATCAAGTCATTAGTGGTTATAATGTTATTACTCTTGAAAAACAAAGAGGCCAGGTCTCCATTTCTTTCCTTCCAGGAAATTCCTTGCCCTACTTGTAAATTTACCTACCCCAGAGACCTCTGAGTTCAGTTTCACCAGAGGTGTTGTGTGGGACAGCATTTAGGAAGGCAAAAGAAGATCTGTCATACCATTGCCTAAGGGCAGTGAATGTCTACTTGTCTAAGTGTAAGGGGGCTGTTCCAATAAGCCTGAGAACCAAGATCTGCTTCCAGGTAAATAGTGTCCACTAATCCAGACCACATAGTAAGTGCCAGCACCTTTGATATGGTAGCTTCACTCCTGTTACTGCATTACAAAAATATGTTGAACAAAGCCTGCGAAGGTCACAGTGGGATGGACAGGCAGCCTTCAGTATCATGCTCAGGGTACTTCTGCTCCTCTAGTATCTTCTTTTTAACTTCATTTGCCCCAGGGTGCCACTGCCATCCTTCAAATGTATTCACAGCAAAGAGGATGAGAAGTCATTGGAACATTAAATGAGATTTGAATTAAAGTATAATTTCTTGGCAAGGATTTACATTTAACATTAAAGCTCTGATTGTTGATTTCAACATCTCATCTGCTAATGGAATTATCAGCATTATTATCAGAATTATCTCTGGCAAGGATTTGCATTTAACGTTACAGCTTTGATTATTGATATCAACATCTTACCTGCTAATAGAATTATCAGAAGGGGGGGGGGCGGTGAAGGTAGAGAGGGTTTCATTGAAATTCCAGAAAAGAGACCATAGTTCCAAGGAGAGCTAGCTTTATCTACTTGTGTAAGTTACCAGTATGGATTTATACCTGTTGGAAGTTAGATTCTAGAAAGACCACAATGTCTCTAGGAAGAGAATATCGGTAAGAGTTCCACTTCTTTCTAAAATAAATCAGGCAGAAGGGCAGGTGGTGGGAGGAAATGAAAAAGAACAAAAACAGAATTTATCCTTGAAAAGGGAAAATGATCAAAGGAGAATTTTAAGTAAATACTGTGAAATGGAATTTTAAGACTGAAAACTCAAGTATGTGGTAGAAAAAGGAGGCATTATTAATCTTCTTGAGTATATCTAGTGGCATTAGACTAGCCAAAGTTTTTTTTAAATGAATGAATACTTAATTCAAAGTGAATGAATTACTTAATTCAAAGCATCTGTCCAGTACTTACAAGTGTTAGACACTGCGTCAAGTACAGGAAATAGAGTAGTGAACTGATAGAAGGCTCCTACCTTCATGATCTTGGTGTTCAGTAAGGAGCAGGCCTTGTATCAATATCAACCTTTTTGGTGAGAGATGTGCAAAAGAAATTCAGGTAGGTATAGAAGTGTGTACTAAGGGTACCTAGCCTGACCTGGAACATCTGGGATGTCTTATCTGAGAAAGGGGTATTTAAACTGAGAAATGAAAGATGAGTAGAAGAAAAAAGAGAAGTGACCCTCATCAGAAAAGATAATATAACTAAAAATCTTCCTGACATGCTCAAGTGTGAGTGGTTATTCAAGGAGATGTGGAATTGACAGGAGGTGTAGGATCTGGGCATAGGTGTAGGATCTGGGCATAGGACAGCAGGGAAATGTCTTATAATATCCTATTACCAAGGCATCATGTATTACAGCCATTTTTATGAAAGAGAATAGAACAAATCTTAGAATTGAGATGCCTAGGAAGTACAGTTGAGTCTTATCATTCTACTTTGGAGGCAGCAAAGAAAAACTAAAGCTCCAATTTCTGCTTGTTTTGTGTGGTTTGATATTTGGTCAGTCCCTGGAGGGAGACTGAAAAGGATCTTTGAAAAGCTTTGGGACCTGGCCTTTAACGCAGGCACAAAACAGTTCATCTTCATTTCATCCTGCTGAAAACTACTTTCCCCCCTACCTTTTATTTGTACAATGGGAGAGTTCTGGGATTTTATTACAATTAAGAGGCATTATGGGACATACACACTTAGATCAGTCTGGTAGATGAGCAGAAAAGTCAGTACAAAAAAAAAAGTGTGTGAGCAGATTTCATCTTAGAAAGGGTAATGATTTCATTGCTTAAGGGAAAAGGAAATAAAGACAAGTGTCCTTTTCCAGGTGAATGAATTATCACAGTTATCTGATTTATAATCATTGGATGGTGAGGGATGGGTAGGGGACATTACCCAGTACTTTTTCCTGTCTCCTGATAGAACTCTATTCACATATTTCAAGAAATACCATTGTCAACCATTTCTTTCACAAGCCTACTAAAGAAGCTACATGATCTCCTTTGGGATGCCTGTGTCACATTATTGTCATCCTTTGATGGGTAATGTCTAGTTTCTGCTGGTGTCTAACCTAAACTTGTCTGCTGCTACATATACCTTTATCTTTTTTATGCTGTTGGCAGTGTAAGTGACAAATGCATTACCATCTGCATAATGATGTGCTCTCAAGCTGTTATTCCTCTTTTGGCTTTCTTTTCATTAAATTGTATATATTCTAAATCAATATTTGAAAAGGAGAGCTGTATGCAAAATCAATGACAAAGGAAGTATGAGAGAAAGCTAGGTGCACTTCTGAAAATACCAGGCCAGAGCTTCTCCTTATATAAGAAATTATGAGGGATATTCCCTGAGGGAACTTGACTTGGATTTAACTTGATCTTCCCCTTCATCCTGCCTTTTCCTAAGAGTCACACGTGGAGTACATGTATTCTCTGGAAATCACCCACAGACAGGCTTAGAAACTGGCATTTTTCTTCAGGGGATGTAATGGACTTGATTGTTTCCTCTCACTTGAGGGACAAAAAGAAAATGGCCTGTCAGTGTCTTCAGGAAATTGGCCAGAAGCCATTAGGGAGAACCTAATGCTGACTTGTTTATATTTGGAACATATAGCCAGTTTCCTCATTGGTCAAAGGGACAGCATTACTTTTTTGCTCTGGACCCAATTTCTGTGATAGGCGATCAAATGGAGATATATAGGACATATTCGATGCCATGGAAATATTGCTCAGTTTCTATTTTGATCCTGTGTTTTTAAAACCAGAAAACCCAGCACCTGAGAAAAAGAGCTTTGGGCATCACAGACTTATTTCTAACAAAACTTTTGTATCTCTCTACCTATCCTATTCTGGATTCCTGTTTAAATTCTATATTTCTTTTGCTTGAGATGTTAATATAGTCTGTAATCAATGAATATTAGAGAATGAGTATGTTTAAAAATGGCTCTTGAGTTTCTTTAGCCATATCTGTCTCTGCTCATTTGGGATGCCTAATAACTAAATAGTCTTCTCTTATTTGACCCTTAAATATTTTCCCCAACTTTCTTTACATATATCCTGGTGCCATCATTTTAGATGCTAAAGATCCTTAAACCCTGGGCTAGTCTACTTGGTTGCTGTCTACATTGGGACAGCCTTAGTCACCTCTAACAGGGAATCAGATACTCTATTCTGCAAGAAGTGAGATTAGTCAGTCACAAAAAGTAAAATGTCAGATATTTTCCCTCATATGTGGAAGTTAGGGAGAAATTGGAGTACAAAAGGGTCTCTAGACAAAGGAGGAGAAACCCTGGTGGAGTGATGGAGGAAGCCTAAGGCTGGGAGGCAATTGGGGGGAGTGAGACTTGATGAAGGAAACACTTCATTGGACATGATGTACATACACAAAATTATCCATGCCAATCTTAAGGTCATACAGGGGGAGGGGGAGGGGGAGGGAGCAGGGTGGAAGTTGAGAGGAGGCTCATTGAGTACTGTATGCATGTATGTCTCTATCACTCTGAACTTCATCATGATGTATGATTATAATGCATCAATTAAAATAAAAGAAGTTTAATTGTATTCTCAGTAGAAGAAATCATACATGGGGATATTTCATAGTTTACAAAGTTGTAATAACTCAAAGATTGGTTTGCTATCACCAAGGGTCTCAAAGTGACATCTGTCTTAGTCTCCATTACTTTGCCTTCCAACATCAATTACATTATTTATAAAGATACATAAAAATGGGGGAAAGTCATATAACCCCTGAAAAAAATGTGTTTGACAACCTACTACCAGTATTTGGTAGTGAATCTTTGAGACTATAAATATAATGCAGACTTAAGTGTATTAGAAACAAATTACTCAGAATTCACTTCAAGGTATGATGAATTAAGGAGCAATCTGAGTACTCTGTTCATCATCCTTGCTTCCCAACTATCAGATTTTATCAGAGAAAAGGATAATAAGAAGTGGGCAAGATGCAGGTGGGGCGTATCAACCTTGAAACAAAAGAGGACAGCAAAACTCTATGTTCCTGAAGCACCTCTTTCATTCCCAATAACCTAGCCAACTCAAGGGAATATTGAGAGTGAGTCCAGACCAGAGAGGTCTCGGTTTCTCTCTCTCTCTCTCTCTCTCTCTCTCTCTCTCTCTCTCTCTCTCTCTCTCACACACACACACACACACACACACATACACACACACACACACAAGCAGGTCAAACTAGTGTTCTGTAGAAACTTTCTTACACATATGTCAAATCAACTGTTCCTTGTTACTTGAAATACTGGTCATATATTGGAACAAAGGAAGATCATGCTGTTCCTGTTTGTGTAGGCTGACTAGTTGCCCTCTCCCCAGGATAACTGGTATAAGTCTTCACCTGACTGCATGAGGCCCATCCTCTATGTTTTAACTCGGCCTACTGACTTAAATGTCAATCTCATCCAAAATTACTTTGACAGAAATAACTCAGAAAATGTTTGGCCAAAAATCTGGGTACCCTGTAGCCCAGTCAAATTAGAACATAAAATTAACCATCATAGATACCAAATAACTTTTGTTTATATGGACTTGATCTATTAATGTTTTCCATATTAGAAATTAAAATTCAGAATTAAAATATTTATATATTCTTCAAAAATTGCATACAGCATAAAAGCATATTTTTATGAAAAATCTATATTGTCTAAAATTTAAAATTGTAGTTATTTTGCAAATTTTTAAATTTTTATCTTAGTAGAAGACAGAGGGAGTCATATCTATTGCATTCCATTTGTTTTAAAATGTTATTGTAGTTGAAGTATATAAAAATATCTAGCATCACAGAGATTTATAGTTGAAAAAGAAAATATTGTAATGTCATCTTTCAGAGGGTTATGAATATTGTTAAATACATGTTGAGGCATAAAAACTATAGTTTTTAAAGGTTCATTGTTGTATGGACACTAAATATTAAATAACTTTCACTATTACAATAGAATGTTGGTTTATCTTACTCTCTGAATGGATCTTTACTTATACATTACAACATCATATATAGGCCATTTGGAAATATATTTTTCCCCTGAGTTAGGCATATCTTCTAAATGTTGACATATTTTATTATACAATTTTTAAAAATCATATTTATTAATATTACTACCTATGTCATCAGAAAAGTCTAAGTATTAGAAAGCTGACAAGCTCACAGTGGTGGTTAAAAGCTTTATAAAATTCTAATTCTCACTTGAAAGCTTGAATTTTATCATTAACTACAAATATTGTCAGTTCTTTTTCTTGAATTGACAGGCTCACGTATTTAAAATACTCAAATTTGATTTATCATAGTTTGCTAGTTGTACTTTCGAGTTAAAATGGGCATTCTGGGGAAAAACAGTTCAGCTTGCAACTCAAATAATGCCCAAGTGACTTTCCTTAAGATGATCCTACATTTAGGTATGCCACACAAGTGCCTCGTATATACTTACCATTTTGTCAAATATAATATGCAATAACTAATATGTTATAATTTAGCACTACTACCTTGATTCCTACTAAGGCATCATTGCTTTAGGCTATCAGTTCAAATGTTGACATCATAAAAAAGATAACATCTTACTATTACGAAAATTGTTTTAATCTCATGGATTCCCTAAGGTCTCAGAGATCCCCATGGATCTGTAGACCACACTTTTAGAACCATTGTTCTGTAAGAATGGAACAGGTGAACAGAGGTTTATATAAAGGAATAAAAAGATCTGGTTACCTCTATAATACTAAATATTATGCTTAATATAATGGAGCAACACAAATTTTTTAAATGATCATATTTATTTTTAATGTGCTTTTATTGGTTCATTATAGTCTCACATCATAATGTAAATCATGTTGACATTGACATACATGCACACAGCACTTGGTGTCCCCAACTCTCCTTCTCCCCTCTTCCCATACAGAGGACTGAGACTGACATTGGTATTTTCACATATGTACACACAGTCGATGTTAGTATTTCCAATAATGAACCTCTGTCTTCCTCCTCCCCTTCCCTTAGATCACCTACCTGGTTCCACTGAGGTTTCTCCTCCATTATCTGGAGTCCCTCTGGTATCCCAGTTACTCCCTAGTGCATATATTAAAGAAAACATATGTCCCTTCACTTTCTTTGACTGGCTAATCTCACTTAACATAATGTTTTCCAGGTCCTTCCATTTTCTTGCAAATGACATTATTTTATTCTTCTTTATTGCTAAATAGAATTCCATTGTGTCTATTTTCCAAAGTTTTGTGATCCATTCATCTGCTGATGGACAACTGGGTTGGTTCCATACTTTGGCTATTGTGAATTGTGTAAGCAACACAAATTTTGAAATAAAATTTATGATCCAGGATGCCTTACATCATCTTGGTAAATGCATTACTTTTCCTGGTAAAAGGCAATTATTTTATGGGGATCAAAAAACAAAATTGATTTATATACTATTTTAAAAACAGACCTTTAAAAGTGACTTAAGTAAAAGGATAAACAAATGTATTACAAAAATTGAAAGTATAAAAGAAGAGTCAAAATACTATCAGAAAAAGTCAAAATACTACCAAACTATAATTTACAGAAGTCATTAAGTAGAACTAAGATGGTTGTTTGTATTGGCCATAATTTTATCCTGTAAGAAAGAAATTATGTGACCAACAATACCTCACTTCTCCCATCAGCCTGCCTTTGGCAAACACCATTTTACTCTATGTTTCTCTGAGTTCACCTTTTAGTTATAAGATGAATACATTCTGAGGATCTAATATACAGCAACCATCTTCAGGAAAATCACTTGGGCATTATCTGAGTTGCAAGTTGCATTAACCAACTTTCCCAGAATGCCATTTTTTACTTGAACGTACAACTAACAGAAAAAACTATGAAAAAACAAACTTGAGTATTTTATTTTTTTATTGGTGTATTATAATCATACATCTTAATGAGGTACAAGATGGTAGAGGCATACATGCACACATCACTCATTTAGCCCTTCCCCAATTCCCACCCCATTCCTTCCCCCCTCCCTCCTTCTCATGTTCAGCTTAGTGATTGACATTGATATGTTTGTGATTAAATAAAATAAGAAAGCCTGTTAATTCAGGGAAATGAATTGATAGTATCTATAGTCAATGATAACATTCAAGCCTTCAAGTAAAATCTACAGTGATTATAGTTAATAATTCTGTATTGTTTATTTGCACTTTGGTAGGAGAGCAGATTTTAAGTATCCTCATTCTCCCTATGTCCCCTTCAGTCATTGTGGTGGTGTTGGATATGTGAATTAATTTAACCATAGCAAGCAGTATACAATGTATATGCATGTCAAATCAAAGCATTGGATACCTTTAATACATATAATTTTACTATCCAATTAAATATTTTTAAATTTAAGAAAGAAAACCCAAAAAAGGAACTGTTGTCTAAAACCCGTATGAACAAATATATTATATATTAAAATAAACCAAATAAAGGCTATTATACAAATAGAAGTTGATAGAGAATAGAAATGGTCAACTGGCACATTTCTTTTTATCTTTCTTTGATCAAGTAGGAAAAAGGATAGGCAGGCTAGAGAACATCCAGATAATATGTGTTGACTTTATATAATCTTTCCCTCCTGCATAATAAGACAGCTTTAAACTGTACAGAGAGGAAATATTCTCTCTCTTTGAGACTTGAGCAGTGGGATACATGCTTTGAAGGCAATAGATTTACATAAATGGTTTCCTGAGTGGTGAGTCTAATATCAAGGCTGAGATTTCACATGGGGCCTGACATATAAGCCCTAGCAATCAAGTGTGTCTTGAAAACCAGATTAATTTAGACATCTTGGATTCTCCATTTATGTCCCTATTGTTAACATCTCTTCTTAGGTAAACATTCCATTCTTGTTTCAACTATACTACTGGGAAGGTGGAGAGGATCAAGAATCTTCCCCAGTAACACCAGCATTTAGAACAATGTCTGATATATAGTAAGTACTCGATAAGTATTTAAACAAATGAATGTCCACATTTGGGGCCAGAATGAATCAGTGCCTATAACTCCCAACCCTCAAACAGTACCTTAACTTTCCAAACCTCAGTATCTCTCAAACTAGCATGATGGGCTGGGGCAGGGTAAAAATCTACTTGAAATCCAGACAAGAGTAAGACGTGTGGTTCTGCTACTCTTTTTCATGTGGGAATGGTCACTGGTGGCTAACTGAGATATATTCTATTTAGGATGGTTGCCTTTCCCTCACAATACCATTTTAGGAAAAGCATAGACTGGGAGTATGTGTAGGGGCTTGTGTATCAGGTATTCAAATAACCTTTCGCAAGTATGACTCAGAGACAGGACTCTGGTGTATAATCTCAGTCTCTGCAAGCATCTTCCCATGAAGCTCCATGATGCTCTGGGTGCTCATAGCAAGAGCCAAAAGAACACAATCCTTTTCTCAAATAGGTTAGGACTGCCCAGGCTCAGGATCTGTGAAGTATAAGGAACCTGAGAGATACACAGAAGAGGGAGGAGCAAGGGCTAAAGACCCAGAAGTAGATCCCTGGGGCTGAGACCAGATAGACTGTGACAGTAGAAACAATACCTGTGAAGGGAGGTCACATGCCACAGAGGAGAGCACAGCAAGAAACATGGCCACATCTGCTTCTCCTGAAGCCGAGACAGTGAGTGCAGAGTCCACTATAGCAAGATGAGGATTCCAGAAACAGGCAAATGAGGAACTGCAGTTGGGGTTTGGAATCTGGGACTGGAAGTGAGTGGTGTGTGCTGTGATAAATCTCAAGCTTCAGGACTCTGGGAGACAGGGGTGAGAGGCCCTGAAGCAGGTGCCCTAGCAACATGAGCCACGCAGTCCAATAAGCAAAACAGTGGGGAGGATGAGCTGTTTGAGGATGCAACCACAGGATCTGGGTCATTGGTATTTCTAGAGAAGAGATGTCAGAGGGCTGCTATTAGGATGTTTTGTGAGGTTTGTGATGACTTTGACTCCACCAGGGAGCCCCATACTCTGAGAGGGAAGAGTAACGGTGGCATTTTGTGATCAGAGTCCAGTGAGCTGTGATGTAGGAGGGAATGGGAGACTAGCAGGGTATGATCTTCTAGCATCATGTATCTTTTGAGGCAAAAATCCTACCAGTAGGAACTAAATCACCTCTGGACTCTCACTTTGCATGCATTGTCTCTATTATATTTAGGTTAAGTTGAGGGTTGAAGGGGGAAGATATTTCCAAAGGGAAAGCAGCAAAAAACACAGGTTTTTAAAATTAATGTAGCAAACAAGCCAGTTTTTCAATATTAATGAGCATTGTTTGATGTCTATATGACTGAGTAAAAGCATATTTGGAAAAAAATTTGGAAACTATTATGGGCTCATAATGAATATTTTATAACCAAAGCCAATAGTACACTTGGCATTCAAATATACTGTTTTAAATTAGAAAGATATACAATAAAATGTTGCCGTTAACTGCATAGTGAGATGGGGAGCTAAGTGGGTGGGGAGAGACTTTCTTTCTCTTTCCCTTTCTCTTTTCTTTCTTTCTTTTCATGCTACTTGACTATACTTGAACAGTGTGCTTGTGTCATTAAAAAGTTAGTCATACTATTATGTCTGAGGCTAGTCTCAGAGATAATGATGAGGTGAGAAATTTTGATTTGGGAACTCCACTCTCACGAACCCTCTTTCCTCCATATCTTCCATCCCCATGAAAACCTTCCTCTTGGAGTTAAGGTGTAGCTCAGTGGTAGAGCTCATATTTAACATGTGCAAGGCCCTGGGTTTGATCCTTGCACCCAAACAATCACAAAATACTATTCTCTTTTACATTAGAATATAGACTCATTGATAATTAAAACCTTAAGCTAAAGGAATTAAAAGCAGACCTTGGGGATTGTCCTACTTTCAGTGTTTTAGATGTAGTAACAGAAGCGATCTTTTCTCACTCTCCTCTACCTCTCAAAACCCTCAACTATACATCCAAGTTCTCAGTATCTCTCATAACTGAATTTCTAAAAGGAATCTTTTTCTTTGTCTTTCAGAATGAGCATAATGAGGCTCATGGTACTTTCACTGTAGAAGTTTTCTGATACTGTCTAGGGGAATATGTGAGAAGCTAAACTTGTAGGGATTAGACTGAATGACTTGCATAGAAATAATGAGCCTGAGGTCAGAGGTGTTGCTATCCAGGGAACAGCCAGGCCACTTTCATGGTCAGCATCCAGTGATGAATGAGGTATTGGTTTGTTACCCAGCTGTGTCTGGAGAGGTACTGGGGTTATGGTATATGTTTAATAATAAGCATTCTGAAAATAGGAGGAGGGGAAGAAAGGAAATTCTGATTTGTATCATTTCCCAGTTTTCATGGCCAATGTCAGGCTACCAAACTGACATCAGTTCCCTGAACCTGGAATTGGAAAGAGATGTGTGCTACTGGTTATCCCAAGACAGGACAAGTCAAATCTGAAATGCTGCTACACTTGAAATATGCTACTTGAATTTTTTTTCCACCAATATGTTCCTGTAATTAACATAGTAGTTATGCAACTTAAAACTTTGAAGTACCTGCTGAACTCACCAGATTTAAATGGAAATTGTCTTCCTGAAATAAGTTACAGGCTTTGGAGCACCATGAGAAGTGAGGCGCTTTA
Organism: Graphiurus murinus; assembly: GCA_004027655.1. Lineage (NCBI taxonomy): Eukaryota > Metazoa > Chordata > Mammalia > Rodentia > Gliridae > Graphiurus > Graphiurus murinus. The sequence continues at coordinate 24,386 of PVLC010010784.1, forward strand.
TAAAATCTCCCTGTTCTACAGTGAAAGGCCAAGATCTGCTGCCCAACAAGATATTATTTTTGGAGGAAAGCAAGCAAGAAGTTCTTACCATTGGTTTATTATTTGCAATATTGCCCTGGAAACCCATTATCAAAGGAGCAGTATATATGTGGAAAGGAAAAGAAATTACTTTGACTCAGAGCAAACAATATAACGGCGACACCAAACTGAAGGAAATGGGGTCTGGGATCCTGTGCATCAATTGGCAAGTAATGAGAGTCTGAACTCCTAAAGGACAAACCCACAGCAGAGCCCTGCATTAGCATATGCCAATTTATCTCAGGTTCTAATGTAGGCAGAGAGGCTCCTAAATGAATAATTGCTGAAGGGGCAATTGTGGGAGTCATCTTTCAAAGAGATAAGTTTTATTTTTTTTTCCCAGGCCACTGCAAATATGAGCTTAATAATCCTTTCAATGGATACTGCGTTATCATAAAATAACCTAAATGCTGCTAAATGGTATTTAAAATGATTTCCAGACACTGGCAGACTCGACTGAATGGCAATTCAGCTGCTAATGCGTCTCTAATACAGCATGTGAGAAGGCAGGGTAATGAGGCCGCATCATTGGGCTCAAAATCTTTCTCCATCATTCTTTCTGCTTCTGTCTTTGACTCCCATCCAGTTTAGGGGTATCATCTCTCACTTATTTCTACTTTTTTTTTTCAATGTCATTCCAAGACCTGGACTGTGGTGTCAAAAGGACAGTGTGTGTCTATCATTCCACCCTACTTCCAGCACTTGGCCAGGTGTGAGGTGCTGCACAGCTGCCAAGAAGGGGAAATCAGAGATGCACATGGCCTTTCCTGAAGCCCCAAAGAGCAAGTAGCTGGATTGAGAATGGAAGAATGAAAGGTCTTGGCAGCGCACATTTGTTCATTACGCCTCCCACCTGAGTATGCTCTGATCGAACGTAGAAGCATTTTCGTTCAGAGATGAAAACATCTACAGCTGCGCTATTACCTGAAGACAGGGGTTCCAGAATCACAGAATTCACAATCTAATCATGCACTGCCTGAGTGAGGTCTGTGCTTGTATATTCTTTGGTCCCCAGCACGGTCGTGCATCACAGAATTTACTAGTCCCCTGGGAGTCAGGGCAGTTTTGCCAAAGAGAGGCGTGGTTGTCCTCATGTTTCTCTATTAAGATGCATAATAATGCAGATAGGGATTATAGCATTTTAAAATCAAAACTGTTCCATTTAGGTGGCTTTTCTGGAAGGAAAATAGTTGAGGTGCTCCCAGTCCTTATTTTGTTGTTATTATTGTTTATCTTTTTACTGTGGCAAAATGCACACAACACAAAATTCTTATTTTGTTTAAATCTCTTCCAAAAAACAAACTGAAGCTCTAAGTAGGAAACACAGAGCATCTTCCATCTCTGTTTCCAGATTTCAGCAAAATGTCAAGAAGCGGTAAAAGAGGGCTGAAAGCACAAGGACGTTTACATCCCACGCTGCTGACAGGCAGCCAGCTGGTGATGGTGCCCTGGAGCAGCCATGCAGAGAGAAAACCAGCGCGGAGCGGAGCGCAGGAGGCTGGTGGGATCACAGGCTGCAGCGCTCCTGGCAAGGAGGCGACAGGAATGAATGGTGGATTTGCAGAACAACAAGTCTGCTGCCTTGGCTGTAACACACAGAGCTCTCTGCAAGTAGAAAATGAATAAACTGGGAGAAGAAGGAGGGAAAGTGGGTTCATCTAAGATACTGTCTCCATATGAATTCCCTGGAAAAGAGATATTCAAAAAGGTTTCAGGACCAAAAAGGTTTCAGGACCTGAATCACTCATGCAACTAAGACAACAGTATGTATATATATATATAGAAAATCAGGGTTTATAAGAGGTGACTATCACAAATAAATACAGCAGCCTGCAGCCTGCTCAGGTAAGCACTCTGGTTGAAGGTATCAAGTTTGTATCCTTAATTCCTGGAATGTTGTCAAGCAGTGTCAAATAATCACAAAATAAAACCTGAGTCAACTGGAACAGAGACCTAAGGTATAATGTGCTATAGACAAATTTATCTGGCATAAAATTGATGGGGCAGCATGAAATTCACTCAAGTCATCAAACCAGGATTTTAAAAGCCAAATTGCTTTTCAGGTTGTGGTGAGAATCCCCTGGAAGGTGACAAGGAATGCCTGGATTTAACCCAATAGTATATATCAGGGCAGAGGGAACAACGCTATTATATAATCTATCCCAGGAGAATGTTTTCCCTTGGATGAGGGCTATTGCATTAGTTTGAATTTTCATTTTGAGTTTAGGCCATAAATCTAGGCATAGAAGTTTTAACTTCCCAACCCCATTCAATACCATCAGAGGAATATGAAAAAATATGATGCAATAACATTAAAATTGTTGGAAACATCTGGTGAGATTAATGATTGGGAAAATGGGTCCTCTCAAATGAGTAAAACTTGGGATAGTTCTTTTTTGAAAGTAATTAAGTAACACATGCCCTTTGACCTATGAGTCTCATTTCTAAGAATTTATTCCATAGATATACTTGCCAAGTACACAAAGATATATTTATATTGTGATCATTGTTCCATTGCTCAAAATGGAAAAAAAAATCCAGAAACAAACTAAATGTCTTTTCAGAGGAATAGGTTAAGTAAATTGTGGTAAGGGCTCTATAATGATAATACTGTAGCCATTCAAAAGATGAAGCAGATATTTTTGTGGTCAATATGCAATACATCCATGATGTACTAAATGGAAAAAAATAAGTGGCAAAACAGAATAGTATAGTTTCATTTGTGTCAAAAGAACATGCAAAGCATATGTATGCTTATATTTGCACAGAAGATTTTAGGAAGGGTAATGCAAAAATCTGCTAAGCATATTTACATTTCAGGGAGGTAGTTCATCACATGGCTGTGTTTCTCTCTCTCTCTCTCTCTCTCTCTCTCTCTCTCTCTCTCTCTCTCTCGTCTTTAATGTAGAGCATTTTACTTTCAATGCAATGCTCACTCCTTTATTATCTTTCATGATATTCTGCTCTGTTTTCCTGCTACATTCATCTCAAATTATATTCAAGAGTCAGCAATAACTACTACTTTGTATTAATAAATGTATTCATTTCCCAAGGCCCATCACAACAAATCACCATGAACTTTGTGGTTTAAAACAATATCATTTTATTTTCTCAGAGTTCTGAAGTCCAGAAGTCCAAACCCACAGTGGTCGCAGCTGACTTTTATAAGGGTACTTATCCTTGGATTTCAGGCCCACCTGAGAAAGCAGGATGATCTTTTCTCAAGGTCCTTAACTTAAATATATCTACAAAGATCCTTTTTCTAAATAAGTTCACATTCTCATGTCCTAGGGATTAGGATGTAGGCATATCTATTAGAACCACCATTCAATCCACTATAAAAAGTTATTCGAATTTTAAGGCACAAATACTCCAAGAAGCAAAAGTATGTTAAGCACACTAGAAAGTCTATTAGGCGCTTCATTTCTAATTATCTCCCAGTTGCCATCCTCCTAAGTGCTGACTGAGGGCTGTTGTGAGGGCTGCTTTTTGGTAAGGATGAAGGACTGTTTTGGAGGAGAAGACCTGCAAGGTCAGAGCCCAGGCAGGAGGCAGAGCAACTTAGGGAGCCAGAAGTGGTGACATGGTTCTGGAAGCAGCTTCTTCATTGTCACTCCTGCTGGTGGGTTTGTGGCTTTCACACAGCCAGATAGTTATTAAAGCCTATTTCTACACTGTGGAAGGGAGAAGAGGTAAACATCACCATCTTGTTCTTATACTGATTTCAGATCACTCTAGCTAGTAGGGAGATACATATGGCTAGAGAGATAGTAGATGAGCCCCAGAAACCTGTGCTGACCACAGAGCCTGGCTTTTCCCAGGAAGTGGAGCAGTCTCAGCTGAGAGCTGCTCTGATGTTGGGGGTAATAGGGAGCCCTTTAAGAGCAGCAGAAGAAACACGTCACGGTTCGGTGGGGGTGTTGCTCAGAACTGCTACCACTTCCTGCAACATTGCAGTACATGCAGGCCTGGTCAAGTCAGTCTGGAGCTGTTATGGTTTGCATCTTAAATGTCTTCCAGAGGCCCAAATACTAAAGGTTGGGTTGCCAGCAGCACTGTAAGAGGTGATGGAACCTTTGGGAGATGGGGCCTATGGAAGGAAGTTAGGGCATTGGGAGTATGCCCACGAAGGGGATATAGGGCACCCCAGCCTCTTTTTCTGAATCTTTTGTTTCCTGGTTTCCATGAGGTGAACAGGCTCCTGTACTTCATGTTCTAGCTGCCATTTACTATGTTGCCACAGGCCCAAAGTCACAGGGCCGAGTGACCGTGGACTGAAAGCTCCAAAACCAAGAGCCAAAATCCATCTTCCTTCTTCATAAGTGGATTATCTTAGGTATTTTGTCACAGCAAAAGAAAGCTGATTAACACAGAACCGAGGGCTCTGTGAAGTTCCTACGCTGGCGCTCTTTCAAGGAACAGCGTCTATAGGCTAGGAAAACCTTTCTTCCCTTGATGTTCCCAGCAGAATCTGTGTGAGGGGATGCCAGGAAGTATCTGCCTACCCCATCCCAAAGCTGTGCACCCTCTGCCCCTTTCACGAGTATTTACACATCACCTTCATTGTCCCTTTGAGGGGGACCCAATCTCCAGTTGTAACACAGTGCTTTCATCTATGGCGTTTTGTTTTCCTGGCACTTGCGAAGGGATGTGTTACAGATGTGGCACAGGGCAGAAAAATCACTCTTCTGTTTTCACAGTTGGGGGTTATTTGAGAGGAAACAATAGCAACAAAACATCGGAAAGGATGATCTGGGCTAACTTATGACTCACAGAAATCAAGTCTGTGGGTATTGGAGCTCTTGGGAGCTTTTCCAGGTACATAGAGTATGGTGAACTCCTCAATGCCAATCACCAGCACCTCTGGTGAAACTTAGCTGAAGCTATGAGACATGTTTCTGGGCTCCTCCAATCCAGCAGCTCCCCAGAAGCGGGGACCAGGAGCAAGCAGGAGATAGGAGTGTTCAAGCTGGTCTTCCTTAGGACCAGAGAAGTCCTTCCTCAACCCCCCACTGTAATGACCACTGGATAAGTGGAACATATTCGTCTTCGAAATTCTAGCAGCTTTTTAAAATACTTTTTTTAAAAAAATAAATGTTGCCGTGTATGTTTGAGGTTTACAACAGAATGGTACGGATGTTACATGTAGATAGTAATATCATCTCACGTGTGTGTGTGTGTGTGTGTGTGTGTGTGTGTGCGTGTGTCTGTGTGTGTGTGTGTAGACCAGGTAAAATCTACTTACTAACAGAATTACCTAATACGATGCAGTTTTTTATGTGGGGCAGTACTGGGGATTCAACCCAGAGGCATTCTACTCTAAGTTACACCCCCACTCCTGTTTTATTTATTATTTTGAAACAGAGTTTACTAAGTTGCAGAGGGCCTCACTAAATTGCTGAAGCTGGTCTCCAACCTGCAATCCTCCTGTCTCAGTCTTTCAAGTACTGGGATTACAGGAATGCACCATCACACCAGCTTAAATGCATTTTTAAAACCTATATTCCTAGCCGGGCATGGTGGTGCACGCTTGTAATCCCAGCATTTGGGAGGCTGAGACTGGAGGATCCGGGTTCACTGCCAGCCTCAGCTACCTAGTGAGGTACTCCACAACTTAGTGAGACCCTGTTTCAAAATAAAGAATAAAAAATAGGGCTGGGGGTATAGCTCGGATGTAGAATGCCCTGAGTTCAACCCCGAGTACTGCAAAAAACAAAAAAACAAAAACAAAAAAAACCAAAAACAACTATATTCCTCTTGTGTATTAGAACTCTAGAGTTGTTCATCCTACATATCTGCTACTTCCTATCTTCTCATTTCTTCCTCTTTCCTGCCTAGCACCTGGTACCACTGCATTATTCTCTCTCTATGTTTATTTGAATGTGACCTTTTGCTTTGGTTTGTTTCATATTCCACCCAGAAGTGAGATAATGCAGTATTTTTTTCTCTGTGTCTAACTGATTTCATTTAACACAATGTCATCCAGGTCCATCTGTGTCATGGCAAATGGCAGGACTTCCTTTTTAAGACTGAATAATGTTCCAGTTTATACATACACCACACTTTATTTATCCACACACCCACACTCCAGTGTTCGCTGCAGCATTGTTCACAGTAGCCATGATACGGGAACAATCTAACTACTTTGTAATGTTCTTCACCTGCCTCTCTTGGTGGCTTCCCACTCTCCACCCTGGAACCTACTGTTCTCTCAAGCTTCTGTAATAGTTTCCTAAAGCTGCCATGACAGAGAACCACAAACTAGGTGGCTCAGACAACAGAAATTTATTTTCTCACTGATTTAGAGGCTAGAAACCCCAAATTAAGGTGTTGCAAGATGATGTTCTCTTTGAAACCTGGAGGAGGGGATCCTTCCTTGCCTCTTCCTGGCTGCTGGTAGCTTGGTGGCACTCTGGCATTCCTTGGCTGGCAATGGCAATCTCTACCTCTTCCAATCTCTTGACTCCATCTTTCCCTCTCCCGTGTCTGTGTTCCTTCTTTGATCAGAGCTCCCTGGTAGCAGAGAAAAACAGCACACCAGGAGAGCCAAGAAGCTGGTGTCAGTTCCATTCTCTCGCACTGAGAACTTTATACCCATACCGCGTGACTTTTACGAATTTGATCGCTCTTTCTTGTTTTCTGTCATCTAGGAGATGAAAATAGTTTCCAGTGACTGTCCATCTATCAAATTCTAGAGGACATTTTGCTTGCTCAGTCTTCTATGTGTCATGTATTAATTTTATGACAATTTCTTTTAAATGGGGGGGAAACATAGGTAAATTTCTGACAGCAGTTCCAAATGAGCAAAGGGGAGCATTTTGGAAGGCAGTAGTGCAAGTGGCCTTCCAGATTTCCCAAAGGAAGATCTTTCTGCTCTTGGCTTTAAAGTCATGGAGGGTATTGGTAAGGGAAGCAGAGAACCTGGGAGTGGGATATTTAAAAGCAGAAGAGAGGGGCACACACCTACAAGCCATCCAATCTCCTATCAATTGTGCTCCAAAGTGGGTGTAGGAAGCAGGACTGTGAACCACAGTCCCCATCGCCACTTAGGTCACCCCACAATCTAACAATATTGGGCTTGACTGTCCCTCTGCACATGAGGGAACAGTTTCAAAGTACAATCTTGGGGTCTAGTGCCGCAGGTTCAAATTTAAGCTTTATTGCTTAGTAATGTGACCCTGGGGAGGTCATCTAACCTTTCTAAGCCTCCAGTCCCTCATCTGTAAAGTGGAAGTAATAATCCTATCAGAGAGTTATCCTGAGAATTAAATAAAATGTGTAAAGCAGTTAGCATGGCGCCAGGCACATACTAAGTGCTTATTACATGGAGTTGCATCATTATTTCTGTCCCCAATTTCATTTCTACTTTGCTGTTATAGCTAATATGAGTTGTTTCCAGGGTATTAAAAAGCAATAAAAGTAGTAATACCAAAGTAGTGACACGAAATAATGTTTCATAAAAAAAGTACTGAATTTCATTTGGATTTGGTTCAACAAAGTCATTGGATTTTAGACCTGGATGGAGCTTACAAATTTTCTCTTATTTCTTACATATGGAAACCAAGATTCAGAGTAACTTGTCAAAATCATGTAACTTATGAGTCAGAGTTGGGGACCAGGAACCCTAGCTTCTGTTCTAGGGGTTTTTTCCATTGTCATAGAAATACTTATTCTAAGAGTAAACAAATGAGAAAAGAAAATGAGAAGCATTATTTGCAATTTAGAATGTTAAAGAGATTTTTAATCCTATTAGATCCTTGTTGGGGCTACAGGGGAAGCATATTTTATAACAACTTGATCTATACTGATTTGTGGCTTCTACCAGAAAAAAAAAATCTCTGAATGAAGAAACTAAAAAATAAAAATATCCTCCCTTTGTCATTTGTCTCTTTCCTTCCCTTACCTCCCTCCCTTTCTTTCTTTTTCCCCTCCTCCTCCTCCTCCTCTTCCTCCTTCTCTCTCCCTCTCTCCCTTCTCTTCTCTCCTTTCTCCTCTGTCCTCTCTCTCCCCATGGGCAGTGGGCATGAATTAACAAAGGCTGCCAAGTTTTGGCTGTAAAGTGGTTGCCAACAAAACTATTAATTGTCCTAAATGAAATAGGTAATAAATGATTGGACTTCATGGTCAAGTGGCAAGGACATGAGCCTTCTAAACAGTATGTGTGTGCTGAGCAGTGAGTCTGTGTCAATTTCTAGGCACACATCTGAGGCAACGAGAACATAGTATTAGTGCTTAACTGATAGTTTTGAGAAATTTAAGCCTCCCTGGAATGTTAAGGGAAAACATCAGCATTTGTGAGGACTTGGATTATAGTCTCTTGTGGGAAACTGTTGACATTAATGGCATATAAATCGGATTTCTAATACTGAGAATGCAATGTATTCTCTGAGAAGCAAATGCTGATTACTTCATTTTATAGTGGGTAGAACTTCAAATGAAAATTCTTGAGATTGGATTTTGATGCCAGGCCTCTACTGACTTGCTTTTTTCATAATTCCAGGTAACTTGGTTTGTTTTTCTCTAGGATTCCTAATCTGTAAAGAATATTTCCTCCAAGAGATATATTTGTACATAAACTTTTAATTTTCTTAGTATTCTGTAGATATACATAGATTTCATGTATATGTATTTTACAAAAAAAAATAACAATATATATTTAAAAATATATAAATATGTTTTTTACAAAAAATATATATTTATAAATTCTAAAGGTATGCAATTTTTAGTTTAGGAACTTAAGACCTCATGGAAAAAAATAAGGTTTGTGAATGAAACTTTTAACCTGACCAATGAACGTGAAATATGCATATATTTCACTAAAATGCTAAAATGATACGTTAACTATAACAAGTGGCATTTTGCATCTGCCATCTGCTGTAGTCAGGTCCTAAGATTGCCTGTGACATTTCCACATCTAATGTACACATGCTAGCATAATCTCCTCCCCTTGTCTGTGAGCAGGATCTGTGAATAGAATGGGATATCACTCACATGATTAGGTTATGTTACATGGTAAAGATGAAAAGATTTTGAAGATGTAATTAAAGTCTCAAATCAGTTGACTTTTGAGTTAGTCAAAGGAGAGGTTATCATGAGTGGGCTTGACTTAATCACACAAGCTCTTTAAAAAGAGGGTTTATAGGTCACAGATGGAAGAAGTGAGAGATTCTCTCTTTAAGGCACCATCTATTCTACCACTGCAAGAAAATGAATTCGGCTAACAACCATTTTAAAAAGAATCCCAAGTCACAGATAAGACCCCAGTCCCAGTGAACTTCTTGATTAGGGTTTTGTGAGACCCTGCACAGAGGACTTGACTAAATTGTGCTGAATTTCTGAACCATGAAAACAGAGATAATCAATGCACAGACTTAAAGCATGGCATTTGTGATCAACTGTTACACAGCAATAAAAAACCAATATTAAATATTAATTTGGTTAGTGTATCTGTATATAATACCTCTGTATTAGTTTCCTGTGAATACTAGAACAGATTGCTAAAATTTAGAATCTTAAGATGAAATAAGTTTATTCTCTTCTATTTCTAAAGGAAAAAGGCCCCAAATCATTGTCACTGGGTACAGGTTGAGGTGTTGGCAACCTCTTTTTTCTGAGCCCTCTGAGGGGAGAACTGGCCTTTTTGCCTTCTTTCTTTCTTTATTTTGCTTTCTATATCCCCTGGCTTATGTCCCCCCTCCTTCATCTTCAAAGAGTACCACTCCAATCTCTGCTTACATCATCATGTTGTGATAATATCAGGACAGTTAAGTAATGTAGGATAATCTTCCCATCTCAAGATCTCTAACTTAATCATATCTGCAAAGACTCTTTTTTCATATAAGGTAACATTCATAAATTCTGAAGACTAGAACATGGCTATGTTGGGGTGGCCATTATTCATCATACCACAGTTTTCTCTCTAGTTATCCAAGATTCATATCCATGTCACATGTGAAATACATCTACTCCATCTGACGTTCCCCAAAGGCTCATCCTTTGCACTATTTTTTTGAACCTGATTTGGCTCTTTGAGATGAAGGTAGGGCATTGTTGATGGTAGTTGCTATGGTTTGGATGTGGATAGTGTCCTCCAAAGATCTGTATTTGAAGGCATTGCCCCCAGCATGGTGCTACTGAGGGATGCTGTGGACCTTTAGCGGGTGGCGCCTTTGAGGAGGTTCATAGGTCATTGGGGACAAATCCTAATGGGGATTGTAAGTCCCTAATCTCTTCCTCCAAGTGTTTTTTCTGCTTCCTGGCTTGAGATATGAGTGGTTTGCTCTGACACATGCTCCCTGCCATTGCTGTTTAGCACCCACAGCAGAGGCCCAAGGTAGTGGGATCACCTCAAACCTGTGACTTAAATAAGTCTTGTTTCTTTATATGTTCATTGCTGCAGGTATTTTGTTATAGTAATGAAAAGCTGACTAATATATCAGTTAGGATGGAAATTCTGAACCCTCTGCCTCTTTGAATGAATGGCATTCCAATTTCTCAGTTCAGTGTGTTTGAGGCATCAGGAGGCAAGCTTGCTGTCCATGACACATATTTATCCAGCTACCCTGGGAGTATTCTCTCCAGTTTTCTTAGAAAGCATAAAGTGTAGTCTTAGCAGTATTACTTTGGATGTCTATTTGTAACTCCTTTGAGAGATGCTAGGAATCATTTATACCTAGTTTTAAGGGTCTATTGTTAGATTTTCCTAATTCTCTTTAAGTATCAGGCCTTTATAAATTGATCTCCATGGAAGGCTTTGCCTCTCTGTTATTCTTTGAAAAGTACTGGATGCTTTAGCAGTTAGCAGGAATGCTGTGTGCAGCCAAAACACACTGCCTTGCTAACCTGGATACACTGTCTGTGTTTTCTTTGGTTCACTTACAAAATCAACTGTACAATAATGGCTTCCTGAAAAATATCCCCAAAACAACTTGTTAATAAGACGATGCTGAATTTATTTCTATCATGGTAAGAGTAATAAATAATGATAAAGCAAATACTTGTGTAATTGCCACCTTCCACCTTGACAGAATCTTAGTACATTTCAGAGAAAGGAGGGCAGAATCAGGACATTTATTAAGTTTGGAAGTCTGGTTTTAGGTAGGTCTTGTTTAGGATTGGGTAAGAATTATGATGTAATAGCTTAGGATTGGCAGGCACAACAAGGCAAAGATTTAGAGCCAAGGGTTCAGAGAGTCTTGGAGAGTAAACATTTGTTTCAGTTATTTGATGCTATCTATTGAAAATTGGACAGCTTAATGTTCATTTAATGGTTTTTAAAGGAAGTTTCTGAAATAAGCAATAGAGCTATTTGTAACTTTTATCTTCCTGGGGAAGATTTTTCTTGAGTAATGAGGTCATGTTGATGAAGAGAATGGCATAATATAGTCTCATTAATGTAGATGGTAAGTTGTATGGATACAGATGGTTTTGGCTTTCGTAGCAAATGTTTATTTTATTTTATTGGTACATTGTAATCATATATCTTGATGAAGTTCAGGATGGTAGAGGCATACATACACACAGTACTCATTTAGCCCTCCCCCGGTTTGTTCTCTATTCTCTCCCCCTTCCCTCCTTCTCATGCTCAGCATAGTGATTGACTTTGCTAAGTTCATGTATGTACATCATGTCCACTGAGGTGTTTCCCTCTTCCCCCCTTCTATCTCCCTCAGTTAGGTTGCCTTCTTCACTCATCTAAGGTTTCTCCTCCTTTTTCTGGAGTCTCTCTTTTGTCCTGTTTTCTCCTTAGCTTCTGCATATTAGGGAGAACATCTAATTTTTCACGTTCTGTGACTGATTCATCTCACTTAGCATAATGTTTTCCAGTTCCATCCATTTCCCTGCAAATGACATGATTTTGTTCTTCTTTATGGCTGAGTAGAATTCCATTGTGTACATGTCCCATAGTTTTGTAATCCATTTACCTGTTGATGAACATCTTGGCTGGTTCCATAGTTTGACAATTGTGAATTGTGCTGCTATAAACATAGATATGCATGTATTACTCTGGTAGCTTGGTTTCCAATCTTTTGGGTAGATACCCAGGAGTGCTATAGCTTGTTCATATGGTAGGTTCATTCTCATTCTTCTGAGGATCCTCCACATTATTTCCCAAAGTGGTTGCACTAATTTACAATCCCACCAACAATGTATCAGAGTTCCTACTTCTCTACATCCTTTCCAGCATTTGTTGTTGTTTGGATTTTCAATGATTGCCATTCTAATTGAGATTAGGTGAAATCTCAGGGCAGTTTTGATTTGCATCTCTCTGATTGTTAATAATATTGAATATTTTTGCATACATTTATTGGTCATTGGTATTTTTTCTTTTATGAAGTGTCTATTTAGTTCACTCATAGCAAACATTTTTTGAACATATATTGGTAACTGGTGAAAAATATAAAGGTGAATAGAAGGGATATGATGCTGAGAGTACACAGAAGAAGACAGACAAGTAAAGGATCAATTATAAAAAAGCTTCCATTATATACAACAATATAGATATAGATGAATCTTACAAATGTTGAGAGAAAATAAGCAAAAACAGAAGAATGCATGCAACATAATTCCATTTCTATAAATGTAAGAGCCCACCAAGTTAAAGGAGTTGTATTATTTAGGGATGCGCATATGGATGACAAACATATAAAGGAAAGAAATAAAATTATTACCCTGGAAATCAGAATAATCATTGCTTTAGAAAGGAAAGGGGATTGTGATCTAGAAGGGATGAGTGGATGGTTTGAAGAAGCCAAAGATATTCTATTTCTTTTTTTTCTTTTTTTTTTTTTTTTTTGCGGTACTAGGGATTGAACTCAGGGGCATCCTACCTCCGAGCTATACCCCCAGCCCTATTTTTTATTCTTTATTTTGAAACCAAGTCTCACTAAGTTGTGGAGTGCCTCACTAGGTAGCTGAGGCTGGCCTCGAATCCGGATCCTCCAGTCTCAGCCTCCCGAATGCTGGGATTACAAGCGTGCGCCACCACGCCCGGCTCAAGATGTTCTATTTTTTGACCTGTGTTGTAAATATACAAGTATTGGCTTCAGGATCATTTAGTTTTCATGCTTATATTTCAATAATAAACATTTTTATGATAATTAAATAGACTTAATTCTCTAATTAAAAGACATAACCTGGCAGAGTGGATTAAATAACAAGATTCAGTTATATGTTGTTTACCAAAGGCTCGACTTTTAGGCAAAGATATCCATAGGCTAAAGGTGAAAAGATGGAAAAAGACATTTCATGGAAATGAAGAATAAAAATAAGTAGGAGGAGCTACTCTCATGTTCAACAAAGCTGTCTTCAAGCCAAAATTAATCAGAAGAGGATCACTTTGACTTCTTACTAGTAAAGGGGACAACCCAACAAGA
>PVLC010010784.1:37939-49645 GCA_004027655.1 Graphiurus murinus
CCGAATGCTGGGATTACAAGCGTGCGCCACCACGCCCAGCAACAATACACTTTTGAATGATGAATAGATCATAGAGGAAATTAAAGGAGAAATTTAAAGATTCCTAGAATCAAATGAGAATAGAGATACAATATGCCAGAATTTCTAGGATACAATGAAAGTGGTTTTAAGATGAAAGTTTAAAGCTATGAGTGCCATATTAAAAGTCAGAAAGATACCAAAAAACCTAAAGATGCATCTAAAGGTTCTAGAAAAACAGTAACAAACCATTTCCAAAACCAGTAGAAGAAAGGAAATAAGAGCTGAAATTAATGAAATAGAAAATAAAGCATATGGGAGGCTGTAAAGGTAGAATGCCCCTGAGTTCAATCCCCAGTACTGGAAAAAAAAAAAAGAAAAGAAAAGAAAAATAATACGAAGTATCAATGAAACAAAGAGTTGGTTCTTTGAAAAGATAAATAAGATTTATAAATGCTTAGCCAATCTAACCAAAAGAGAAGACCCAAATTAATAAATTAGAGATATAACCACGCATGATTCTGAAATCAGAGTATCATTAGGGAGTACTCTGAAAGCTTATATGCCAATAAATCGGAAAATCTAGAAGAAATTGACATATTTCTAGACATATAGGACCTACCAAAATTGAACCAAGAAGATATAGAAAACCTAAGCAGACCAATAATAAACAGTGAGATTGAAAGAGTAAAAAAAAAAAAAAAAAAAAAAAAAAAAAAAAAAAAAAAAAAAAAAAAAAAAAAAAAAAAAAAAAAAAAAAAAAAAAAAAAAAAAAAAAAAAAAAAAAAAAAAAAAAAAAAAAAAAAAAAAAAAAAAAAAAAAAAAAAAGCCTTCCAACAAAAGACCAGAACCAGATAGATTCCCAGCTCAGTCCTAGGGGCCTTTAAAAGAAAACTAATGCCAATGTTCTTCAAATTATTCCAAGAAATAAAAGGGGAAACACTCCCAAATTCATTCTATAAGGCTAGTATTGCCTAAAATACAGAAAATAGTAGGATAAACATATAAAATTAATGCCTTATTTACACAATGATGAATCTGCTGAAAAAGAAATCAAGACAATTCATTTACAACAGCCTCAAAAAATTAAATACCAAGGAATAAATCTAACCAAGGAAGTGAAAAACCTCTACAATGAAAATTATAGAACCAAAGAAAGAAATCAAAGAGGACACCAGAAGATGGAAAGACCTCCCATGTTCTTGGATGGGCAGAATTAATATTGTTAAACTGGCCATATAACCAAAAGCAGTCTTCAAATTTAGTACAATACCCATCAAGGTACCAACAACATTCTTTACAGAACGTGGGGGGGGGGAGCCCTAAAATATATATGAAAGAATAAAAGACTTAAAATAGGAAAAACAATTCTGAACAATAAGAACAATGCTGGAGGCATCACAATTCTCTACTTCAAGTTGTACTACAGAGCTATAATAACAAAAATTGCATTATACTGGCATAAAAACAGACCTGGAAACCTATGAAATAGACTAGAAGATAGAGACAAATCCACACAGATATAGTCATCTTAACAAATGCTCCAGATACATACCTTGGAGAAAAGCCAGCCTTTTTAATAAATGGTGCTGGGAAAACTGGATATCCATGTGAAGAAGAATAAAACTAGATCCCTGTCTCTCACCCTGCATGAAAGTCAACTCAAAGTGGATCAAAGGTCTGGGAACTAGACCAGAAACTTTACAACTGCTAGAAGAAAACATAAGCTCAACTCTCTAACATATAGCATAGGCAATAACTTCCCTAATAAGGCAAATAAACTTCAGGAAATAAAACCAAAAATTAATAAATGGGATGGTATCAAATTAAAAAGCTTCTCTACAGAAAGGGAAACAATCCAAGGGGGCAAGGAGAGCCTCTAGAATGGGAGAACATCTTTGGTGGCTGCTTTTTGACAGAAGATTAATATCCAGAATATATAAAGAACTAAAAAAAAAAACCTTAACACTAAAAAAAGAATAACAGTTAATAAGTGGGCAAATGAACTAAAATTTTTTTAAAAGAAGAAATACAAATGGCCAACAAATCTATGACAACATGTTCAATATCTCTAGCAATCAGGGAATTTCAAATCTAATTAGATTGGCAGTCATAAAGATTACAAATAATAATAAATTCTAGTGAGGTTGTGGGAAAAAAGGAACTCTTCTACATTGTTGGTAGAATTATAAATTAGTATACCCACTATGAGATCAGTATGGAGGTTCCTTAGAAGACTAGGAATGGAGCCACCATATGACCTGGGTATACCACTCCTCGGTATTTACTCAAAGAGTTAAAGTCAGCATACTTAAGCATTAAAGTTAGTATTTTTAAGCATTAAAGTCAGCATAGTGATACATGCATAGCATGTTTATAGAAGCACAATTCATGATAGCCAAGTCTGGGAACCAACCCATATGTCAGTCAACAGATAAAATATTTGCAGGAAGATGGGTAAAATTGGAGAACATGATGCTAAGTGAGATAAGCCAGACTTGAAGTCAAATGTTGTATATTTTCTCTCATATGTGGAAGTTAGAAAAAAAGAAAGAACAGGGACCCCCATGAAAACAGAAGACTATTAGAGTAGTATTCTACTAGTCTTCTATTAGGAAAGGGATTGAGGGAAGAAAGAAGGGAAAGGGGAGGTATAGGGAATGAAATGGACCAAATTATGCTATGTGCATATATGAATGTATCACTAAGAATCTCATTATTAGATATAATTATAATGCATTAATAATAAATTAATAAAAGTGAAAAATTCAAATTATATCTAGATCATTTAATAGTACTTTGAGGTCCTTTTTAGAAGTGTGAACACAATAAATTATAATTAATAAATACTTTTTTAAAAGGCAAAGCAATATATAATGTATTTGACAAAGATCTTAGAGGCAGTTAAAATCTAAAATGACAATGTTTGGGTGTTTAATAAAAGGAAAACCTTCAAGATATAGAAAAAAATCAGCCATCTTGAACTAATTGTTTCCTGAGATTTCCAAACTTTGGACATTTTCCTGTTATTACTTTTATTATTGGTATGCTTCAGGTGATCATGTTAACTGAGTTGGAATTATATGAATAATTTCCTGAAAGCATTATTTTCCTTGGCATGTGGGAACCCAGTTCTCTCCAAACAATTAGCCTTTGAGGTCATAATTTTAACTTACTCAAATCATACTTGTTGCCTTAGTAATAGTTTAACAAGTTTTTTAGAAACCTTGGAATTCAGGAACACTGTCTTAAGTCATTTTGCTAGGAGGTGGGAAGGAGGGAGTGTGGGTTATTTTCATTTCCAAAACAATATTTCTTTACAAAAGGACTGACCCCTAAGAGTTATTTTAAAGCTATGCAACTTTCCTGAATTAAAATACCATTTAATTAATACTCATGTTCTATAAACTTTTAATGCCTCCATTTTTCAAAGAAAGATAAATATGTCTCATAGCTGGGCTGTGCAGATGGACAGAGTTCTCTTAAAGTAGGTCCTTAAAAAATGGAATATGGATATAAACACAGAGTGAGACAGTCAAGTGTCAAAAGAAATCTGTTGGCTTTTTAGCAGTTGAATAATTCAGAAGATGTGCATTAAGCCAACTTCTTAATTTCCCATTTCCCCCCTTTCTAATTCTTTCCTTTTCATCCTGTGATCTTTCTTCTCTCTCCCTCAAAGCTATTTGTTGCAGAGATGCCCTGGAAAGCAGGTGGTCTTCCTTATACGACAGCATCTGCTGCTCAGAACGAGAGGCGAGAGATCTGAAGCAAAGGAAATGAAACCCGCAGTCCTATAAATGCCTTTTAAAAATAGCCTTGTTTTTGATTATTTTTTGTTGAACCAACTGGAACATTTTTATTGTTCACAATAAAGAAAATTGTCTGAAGGCAGTGATCCTCCTCCTTTTATATTTCTGATACCAGGGTTTGTTTCTTTCCAACCATTTTTCTGGATCAGGTTTCTTCCCTAAGATTTTACAAATGGTGTGGGCGGCTGCAAACCCGCTGAAGGTTTTTCTTAAGCCATTTGTTAATAATATCCTCTCAGCATTAACTCCAGCCTTTATAGTTGTGATTGTTAGTGAAGCTTCAAGGGCACGCTGGTGCTTTTTTATTCTTCCAGCCCTAAAGGAGAAAAGAATTCCCAGGAGGACTTTTGGCTGGCTTATTATCATCCAGAAACTAGAAATCAGACAGCCTAAGCAGGAAGGCTGAAGGTTTTTATTTATTTATTTTTTTAATTATCCAAACCTGAATGGACAGTGTGGTACAGCAGGAAAAACAACAGCTCGGGGCTCCTGTGGACCTGAATTGAAATCTTGGCTCTGCCACTTATTAAATGTGTAGTCCTGTTCACTCAAGATGTTACACTCCGGCTTCCTGCCTGCATATAGGTATAAAGTATAATGTTACCTATTTTATAGGTAGGAAAGATTTCTGAATCTCAGTTTCTTCAAGTAGGTATTAATATAACCCATACATAGAATTGCTGGAAGGACCAAGTAACAGTACCTCCAGTGCTTATTGTGTGGGTTTTAAATGTTAGCTTCCGAGTAGGGTCACCTGCCCTTTCTCCATTCCTCTAGCCCACGAGATTGACCACATGCACTTTAGGGGACTAGCACTCTTATTGTATCCCCTGCCTGCCACAGGGAAAATCTGGAATGGGAACCTGTCCCAGCCTGTCATGTTGTTGTGGTGAACTGGGATTCACAATTAATGATTAATTCCCTTTGGTCTTGGAGAGACAGCTTGGGGAAGTAGGGTGAACTGTTTGGCAGAAAGAATTTTTTGTTCTGTTTTGGTTTTGGTACTGGGAATTGAACCCAGGGGCATTCTACCTCTGAGCCACACCCCAGCACCCAGCACCATTTATTTTTTGTTTTGAAATGGTCTTTCTAAGTTGCTGAGGCTAGCCTCCAACCTGTGATCCTCCTGTCCTAGCCTCCCAAGTACTGGAATTACAGGCACACGTGCCCCCCACACCCAGCTGGCATTCCTTCTTTGAATCACAGCCCATTTTATCCTTTTCTGGTTTTCCCCAGAGATATGAAATGTGATAGTCAGCTCCCAGGAGTCACTGTTTTAAGGCCATGAAACGAATGTTTTCTGGATGTCTGATAATACAAATGTCTCACACACGTCTCTCGCAGCTCATCTGTTGGATACCATTTTTGGAATAACAGAAATTGCCAGTCACAAAGGTTGTTTGCCAACACTTTGTTCTCTCTTCTCCCTTGCCCCTCCCTGCCCTCTTTCTCCTTGTCTCCTCTGGGCTAGTATCACTCCCTGCCCCAGGCTGACCGGCAGGCCAGGGTAGTGGTCTTCAGAGTGGGAGATGTGGAGTCATGTGGACATCTTGTGCCTTTTGGTCCTTGATCTCCTGGTTCTTCCTGATTTCTGCTTTGGGCTTCAGTGCCAGGTGGTTGAGATGTCAGATCGGGAGAAATATACCCCACCTAAAGATCTTATGGGGATAATGTCCTGGGTGGTGAAGAATAGCTATCAAATTAATCATGCTTCTGTTTGCATTTCCAAGGGAGAAGCCAGAGCATTAGGCAAGCTGATTTGAAGAGCATAATTAAGTACTACAATAAAAGTAAGTGCAATAGGCCATGTAAGTAAAGAAAAACAGCTTAATCATATTTTTCCTCATCTCGGTTAGCTTTTTTCCTTCAAACACGTGTGTGTGTGTGTGTGTGTGTGTGTGTGTGTGTGTGTGTGTGTGTTACTAGGGATTGAACCTAGGGGCATTTTACCTCCAAGCTATACCCCAGCCTCATTTTTTAATTTATATTTTGAAACAGGGTCTCACTAGGTTGATGAGAGTCTCACTTGCTGAGGCTGTGCTCAAACCTTCAATCCTCTTGATTCAGCCTCCCAAATACTGGGATTAAAGATGTGCACCACCACACCCAATTCCTTCAAAAACTTTTAAAAAAATTGTATACCTTTAGTGGGCTATAATTTACACAGTATAAGCAAGAGTGCAATTCGATGATTTTTTAAATAAATTTGTAAAGATGTGCAACCATTGGCACAATCTGAGTTTAGGGCTTTTTCACCCTTCCCCCCAACTCCCACAGATCTGCAATCAATCCTCACTTGCACAGTCCAAGCCCTGGCAAACATTGATCCATTTCCTGTCTTTTTATAAATTTGCATTTTGTACTTCATATAAATGAGATCACACAGGGTGTAGCCTTATGAATCTATTTCTTTTCTTTTTTTTATTTGCCATATTATGCTTTTGAGGTTCATTAATATTTTAGCATGTGTCAATATTTTAATTTCTTTTCGGTTGTTGAAAAGTATTCTGTTGTATAGATATACTATATTTAATTTATCCATTCATCAGGTTGTTAGAAACTTACATTGTTTCCAGTTGCAGGTTACTTATGTTGCTATGAGCACATAGGTCCAAGTGTGTGTGTATGTATGTGTGTGTGTGTGTGCCCATGCACACAACTGTAGATTAAACCCAGTGACAGTCTACCTCCTATGTATGCCCCAAGCCCATTTTTTTGTTGTTGCTTTGAAATGGGGTCTTGCTTGGTTGCTGAGAGTCTCACTACTTTCTGAGATTGTCTTCAAACCTGCGATTCTCCTGTCTCAGCCTCCTGAGTACAGTTTTCAGTCTTTGTATATATGTTTTCATTTCTCAGGTAAATTCTTAAGAGTAGAATTGTTTGGTCCTTTAGTAAATTTGCATGTAACTGTTTAGGAAACTGCTAATTTTTGCAAAATGAATATGCCATTTTACATTTCCATGAGGAATTTACGAGGGTCCAGTTTCTTCATGTTCTTGACAATACTTAGTATTGCCTTTTTTTTTTTTTTTTAAATCATAGACATTCTAGTAGATGTGTGATGGTAACTTGTTATGGGATTAGTTTCTTCAATGTCTCATGTTGCTTTAAGAGTGCTTTAAATATTCTGGATGTAAGTTCTTCACCCGATGTGCAATTTGCAAAATTTTTTCGATCACTCCATGGCTTGTCCTTTCATTTTCTTATAGTGTCTTTTTGATGAAGTTCAGTTTAGCAGTTTTTTCCTTGTGAAGTGTGCTTTTGGTATCATATCTTAGAATTCATTGCCTAACCAAACTTTCTCTTATATTTTTGTCTAAGTGTTTTATACTTTTAGTGCTTGCATTGATATTGATGATTCATTTTGAATTTATTTTTATATATGGTGCTATTACAAACATTTGTTGAAAAGGCTTTTCCTCGTTGCTTTCATAAAAAAATCAATTGAACATCAACATAAGTTTATTTCTAAATTCTGTTCCACTGATCCACACAGCTATTCCTATGTGAAGATCATACTGTCTTGATGCTGTAGCTTTATAATAAGTAATTCTTTCAGAATTGTTTTGGCTATTCTAGATCCTTTGCATTTCCATTTAACATATAATACCCAGAGGTATTCTATGTGTGAGCCACACTATACCCCAACCTTATTTTATTTTATTTTTTAATTTTGAAACACGCTCTCACTAAATTGCTCTCTTGCTAAGTTGCTGAGGCTAGCTGGGAACCTGCCGTCCTCCTGTCTCACTCTCCCAATTATCAATCTTCTGGTCTATAAACACAGACTATCTCTCCACTCATGGAAATGTTCTTTACTTTCAGCAATGATTTGTGGTTTTCAGTATACAAATCCTGAATTTCTTTTGTTAATTTGTAGTTAAGTATCTAAGTTTGTTTTATTTTGGGGTAATTTTCTTTTTTTTTTTTTTTTTTTTTTTTTTTTGCGGTACTGGGGATGGAACTCAGGGGCATTCTACCTCCGAGCTACACCCCCAGCCCTATTTTTTATTCTTTATTTTTGAAACTGAGTCTCACTAAGTTGCGGAGTGCCTCACTAGGTAGCTGAGGCTGGCCTCGAACCCGGATCCTCCGGTCTCAGCCTCCCAAATGCTGGGATTACAAGCATGCGCCACCACGCCCGGCTTGGGGTAATTTTCTTAAACTTACTTTTTATTTGTTTGTTAATAGTTTGTAGATCTTGTATCCTGTGACCTTGCTAAGGGTGTTCCAGTAGTTTTGCATTGTGTTTGTACGTGTGTATGCATGTGTTTTCCTTAAGAATTTTCTACATAATCAGTTTTCTACATATCAGATCATGTCACCTGTAAATAACGATGGTTTTACTTCTTCCCTTGCATTCCAGTTGCCTTTGATTTCATAGGTATTCAGCACTCAGTCTTTCACCATTAAGTATGATATTAGCTGAAGATTTTTCATTGATATCCTTTACCAAGTTGGGGAAGTTCCTTTCTATTCCTAGTTTGTTGAGAGATTTTAATCATGCATGAGTATTGAATTTTAAAATGCTTATTCTATATCTACTTAGATGAGCATGTGGGTCTTGTCCTTTTTTAAGTTACAGTGATGGATCAGATTAACTGATTTTATATATTAAGCCTCCATTATATTCCTGGAACAAATCTCACTTATCTTTAATACTAATCTTGTTGCATGTTTCTGAATTTGGTTTCATAATATTTTAAGGATTTTTGATCCTCTGTTCATGAGGATTATTTGTCTACAGTTTTCTTGTGATGTATCTGTCTAGCTTTGGTATCAAGTATGAGGCTGGACTCATAGAATGGGTCAGGAAGTAAGGGGCAGAGTTTGAGAAGGACTGATCTTGTTCTTCTTTAGGTGTTTGTTAGAGTTCACCAGCAAACTTATCTGGTGCTAGCCTTTTTTTTTTTTTTTTTTAGTAATTTCAATTACTGATCTCTCTTCTTGTTATATGTCTGTTAAGATTTTTTGTTTCTTAGTGATCATTTCTGTGTTTTCAGGAATTTTTAAATTAAAACAAATTCAATCTATTGGTTTATAATTGTCCCTAATAATCTTTTTTTTATTTCTGTAAGGTCCAAAGTAATGATCCCATTTTTTATTTAGTCATTTGCATCTCCTCCTTTTCTTTTTCTTAGTCAACTAGATAACGATGAGTTAAAATTATTGATTATTTTTAAAAAGAGAATTTTTATTTGATTTTTTTCTATATCTACTTTATCTCTGCTATAATATTCACTCTTTTCCACCTTCTACAAGTTTAGGTTCAGTTTGCTCTTTTTCTAATGCTTGAGGTCTAAAATTGGGTAAGTGGTTTGAGGGAGAGTTTTCTTCTTTTTAAATATAGGTATTTATAGCCAACCATAAATGTACCTCTAAGCATTTCTTTTGCCTCATCCCATAAATTTTAGTATGTTGCCTTTTTATTTTCATTGATCTCAAAATATTTTATAATTTCCCTTGTGATTTCTTTTTTGGCCAATTTTAGAGTATGTGGTTTGAATTTTCCACATATTTGAATTTTTTAAAGTTTTTCTTGTGTTATTGATTTCTAGTTTTTTTCCACTGTGGTTGGAAAAATTAGTTTGTATTATTTTAATCTTTTAAAATTTATGAATATTTGTTTTGTGGCTTAGTACATGGTCCATCCTGGAGAATACTCTATGTGCACATGAGAAGAATGTGTATGTGGCTATTGTTGAATGGATGGATATTCCTGTTAGGTCTAGCATATGTATGCTATTGTCCAAGCCTTCTATGTTCTTATTGATCTTTCTAAATGTTTTCCTGCTTCCTTTTAAGAATCCTTGTAAGCACATCAGGCCTACCTGGATAATCTAGGATAATTGCCCCAGCTCAGAATTCTTAACTGAATCACATTTGCAAGGTCTCTTTTTACTTTTCAAGACAGCAATTTTGTAAATTCCAGGGATTAGGAAGTAGACCTCTTTAGCATATTATTATTCAGCCTGCATATTAACTATATAGTCTTGGCTTAACACTTATCTACATTTAGCACACTCACTAGGTAGGACAGCATTGACTCAGAAATAAAAAGAAGAAAGTGCAACAACAATAGAATTTGGCAAAATAATAACATCAAAGTAGTGCTCTGGAGCATGCCAAAACTCTTTGAATGATGGGTACCATTATATCAGAATGAAAGGAGGCTTCAATTTATAAGGCAAAAAACATTTAATGTGACCTTGTAAGAGGTTTTATATGAGTAATATTCTTTATTATGCTTCAAGATAGAGAAAATCTGAGACAGGCATGGTGGTACACACCTGTAATCCCAGTATTCCAGTATTTGAGAGTCTGAGACAGGAGGTCACAGGTTTGAGGCCAGCACATGGTATCTTGACAAAACCCTTTTTTTAAAAAATGGGGCTGGTCTTATAGCTCAGAGGTAGAAACATCACTGTGTTCAATCCCTAGGGGAGAGAGAGAGAGAGAGAGAGAGAGAGAGAGAGAGAGAGAGAAAGAGAGAGAATGAATATGAATGAGAATATGAATTAATGAATGAGAATATGAATTGAATATCTGAGTCTCTCCAAAATATTTCTGGGGCATTTGTTTTGGGGATGGAAATGTCACAAGTTTATATCAGAAGCATACTTTGAGCCTCTGGATATGTTTTTATGGTATAGTTTTTATTCTCAACAATAGTTTGGGCTTATTCCTATGTATGTCACATGAAATATGTGTCATAGTGGAGAAAAGGAAAGCAATAAATAGGGCCTTACAGTAAGGAAAAAAAATCCAAAGAAAATCACATTTTTTTAAGCTGAATTTTACAAAAATTGTTGGCTTGTCTTTATTTCTATGACTCACATTTTGTCCAGCTGGAAAGACCTTGATCTGACTTTTACTCAATTAGATTTTACTGCTTTGTACTCCAAAGCTAAACCATCACTACAAACCTACAAGAAATGTTATGGGTGAAAGAAAGAACATCACAACATGTTAACAGCCCTCTTTCTACCCTTTAAAAATTCGAATTGTGAGCCAGGGTATTTTTGACTGGTAAATTCAATGTTATGTGTGGGTACTCTAAATGTTGTTAGATTTTATTTAAAAGTTTTTGTTTACCAAGGTGAGAACTTTTGAAGGACAACCACAAAATCCAATGGAAAAATACATGAGAATTGTTTTTATACTCTAGTAGAGTGAAGTTAAATGATCTAGTCTCATGCTGTGGTTCTGAAACTTAGAATTTGTATAACCTGGGACACATTAGTATCTTTAAGCCTCAGTTTCTTTTTCTGTAAAATGAAGTAATCCTTACCTCAGTCAGTTTTAAGAGTGAGTAAATCAGCTTTGAAAAGTGTAATGTAGTAAACAAGTGAAACAGATTACGATCACTCTCAAGGAGAAACTTCGCCCTACATCTTGAATAGTAATAATGGATTGGCACATACGTGAATTGTCATGATCAAGTAATAGGTACTAGACTCTTTTGACTCATCAGCATACAAACATTATTCAAATTTAGAGGATTCCCAATGAATGTTTTAATTGAAATCAGATTCATTGGGTACAGGCAACCAAAGCAAGAGCTCATAACCTGGTCTCAGCCCAATGAACATCTTTGGTTTTGAAGCTTGATGGGGTGGCATCAGGGCCTAGGAATAAGGCTGTGATCACAGCTCAGTGGTGGAGAACTTAACTAGCATATGCAGACCCTGGGTTCCATCTCTAGGACCATGTACACACAAAGAGACCTAGAGATAGGTAAAAGTGGCCATATGCATTCTACAATGGACTGTGAGGGGAATTGATATGTGAACTTTCATGAACTGGAATGACACTAAGGAGAAAAGAAACTCTATTTTCCTCTTTTCTTCAAATAAAATTGAAAAATAAACCCTTCACT
>PVLC010010785.1:0-41529 GCA_004027655.1 Graphiurus murinus
CTTCTTTTTTTTTTTTTGCGGTACTGGGGATTGAACTCAGGGGCGTTCTACCTCTGAGCTACATCCCCAGCCCTATTTTTTATTCTTTATTTTGAAACCGGGTCTCACTAAGTTACGGAGTGCCTCACTAGGTAGCTGAGGCTGGCCGCGAACCCGGATCCTCCGGTCTCAGCCTCCCGAATGCTGGGGTTACAAGCGTGCGCCACCATGCCCGGCTTAAAAATGTTCAACTTTTGAAGTTAGTTTTTGGCCTTCATACCTTCCTTTTCAGAGCTGAGTTCAATTGAAGTCAGTAATACTAATTAAAATTTATTAGTCTGTATATTATAGAATTTTCTTCTTCTAAATTCATCCTTATTTTTTTATGGTACCAGGGATTGAACCCAGGGGCATTCTACCTCCAAGCTATACCCCTAGCTCTTTTTCTTTTCAAACATCATCTTGCTAAGTTGCTCAGGCTGGCCCTGATACTGACATCCTCCTATCTCAGCTTCTCAAGTACTGGGACTACAAGCATGTACCACTACGACTGGCTTCATCCTTCTTTCTCTAGTCCTTGAGCATCCACTTTCTACCTTCATTTTTTGATGTTTTTTACTATAAATTGATTAATAAGGAATTCTTTCTGTACTGAACTTCACTTTCATTTTGACAGCATTGGCAATGAACAAACCTTATATTCAAGAATGAAATGAAAGGACTTTGGTAGTAGTAATGGTGGTGGGAGACTTTTGTGCACTCAGGGTTCTGTCTAACAAACTCTCAAATTCCTCCACAGAGGGAGGTTTTTCTTTTTCATTTTTATTGTGAAATAGGGTCTCACTAAATTGTTCAGGCTGCTTTTGAACCTGCAATCCTCCTGTTTCAGCATCTCAAGTGCTGGAATTACAGGCATGCGACACCATATTTGGTTGTAATTGGATTTTACATGTAGTTCTAAACTAGGCTCCATAATGTATAGCTATAATCTCAGCACTTGGGAAGGTGAGACTGGAGGATAAAGGGTTCAAGGCAAGACTTAGCAAGTTATACAGAGTCTGTTTCTAAATAAAAATTTAAAAAGGGATTGGGGTATATCTTAGAGGTAGATTTTTCCTGGGCTAAGAAAAGAGAAAAAAAATCTCAGAAAATACAGGATAAGAAGACTAACTTGGTGGAGTTGAGAGACAAGATTGGGTTGACATTGAAATATGTTTATATCAGTCTTATAGAACCAATTTAAGATTGTGGAATTGGATTTGAAAAGTAACTATAAGGCCGGCTCCTTTGTGCATACCCATAATCCTAGTACTTGGGAAGGTAAGACCAGAGGCTCACAGATTTGAGGCCAGTTTCTCAGCGAGCATTCTCACTGCTATAATCATAAACAACTGACCATACAACTTAGAAGAAGGAAGATTTATTTTCTCACAGTTTTGGAGATTTCAGTTTTAAGTCCATGTCAGGCCAGGTCTGTGGATCACAGGTCATGGTGGTGGTAAGCAGATAAAGGGAAAGAACAAGGCTCTGCTCTCACACCATGGAATCCAGAAGCAAGAGAGCAAACACGCAAGCAAGAGGATTCAAAGACAAAAGCACAGTTCTTAAGGCCACACATTCAGGGACTCACCTCCTCAAGCCACACCTGGCCAGTTTTTCCATTCAGTAAATCCATTGCAACCCTCAGTACTTAATTATATCAACTCTGAACATTAATACATGAAATATTTAGGGGACATTCTATATCTAAAAAAATGAATTCAATATAATGCTGGGTACGGTGATGAATGCCTTTAATCCCAGTACTTGAGAGCATCACAGGTTTGAGACTAGCCTTAGCAATTTAGCAAGACCCTTAATAATTTAACAAGAACCTATTTCAAAATACAAAAGGGCTTGAGTATAGCTCAGAGATATAATGTCACTGGGGTCCCTAGTTCCCCCCAAAATATTGTCCAGCTAAGTGGTGGTAAATCTATGAATGGAACCTAAGACTCCTGACACTTATAGTGAGCCCTAAAGGTCAATATACCCTTTAATGCAAACTATAAGTGGTTGGTCACCCAAACTACCACATCCTGTCTGTTTCTCTCACTCTTCTTTTCTCCTCTATCATAATACGAAGTTGATTAACTGATACACAGCAGTACTTTGTCACCTATTCAAATAGAGCAGGGAATTTAAAGGTATATTTGCTAAATGCTAACATGCATGTTCTTTCTTCCAATGCCATTCTTCATTCCCTACGAAACCCAGTCAGGTAAGAAAACTTTAATAAAATTCAGCTTCCTTTACCTTTATCTCTGGCTGACTCAGAAATCACTTGCTTGGATATTTAATCATTGTTGATCTATAGAATGTTGGGCATGAACCATTTACTCCATTCCACCTCCCTTAAATCTGTAACCATAATGACATATTTCTGGAAGTTTCATGTATTATTTTACTCTTACTTTCTCATGGTTGGATGGGACTTATTCTAAAGAATGTACCTGACAAAGAATTTAAATTAAAATAACCTTGGTACTCAATTAATTTAATCAAATAAAACAACAACAAAAAACTTTACTTGGTGCTTCTTTCCATTTAACTTCATTCAATATGATTACCCACAACTGACAAGTCTATTCATGTAACTTAAATGTACAAATTGAGAGAGAATGTTAAGGTTTTGACTGAAAATTTTATTCATCATATTTGTTGAGCTTGCCAGAGTACACAGACATGTATGGGAGGCATAGAGAATTTAGTCTTGCTTGCCTAATTTCCCTTACCTGTATTTTTGTCACAGAATAAATAAATAGTATTTGGGTATAGTGGTGCACACCTGTAATCCCAGTGCTGAGGAGGCTTAGACAGGAGGATCACAGTTTTGAGGTCAGCTTCAGAAATTTAGCCAGATCCTGTTTCAAGATAAAAAATAAAAAGTGCTGGAGTTATAGCCTGGAGGTATAATGCCCTGGGTTCAATGCCCAATGCAAAACAAAGTGTATAATTGTTATACAACAATACCATTGATTTATATTATTAGCATTTATATTTACTCACAATTCATACATTTCCTCTGGACTTGCTGTATTTTCAGTGCTGCTAATATCTTAAGCTTATTCTTCTTATGCTGTATGATTTATACACATTGCTAAAATACTTGGAAAATATCTCCTTTGACTTTAAAAACCCTAAATTCCTTAGGAAGGGCTCAAATAAGTTCAACATCATTTCTAGAGATGTCCACCATTTCCACACCCATGCCACAGATTTAGGGTATCCACATAGTGTAGATGATGGAACTCATTTTTTTTGTACTGGGGATGGAACCCAGGGGTATTCTCCCACTGAGCTATACCCTCAACGTTTTAAAAATTATTTTTATTTTTTATAAATTGGTGCATTGTAAACATACATCTTTGTTAAGTACAAGCTGATAAAGGCATATATGCACACATTTCTCATTTAACCCCTTCCCCAATTCCCACCCCACTCCCTCACCCTTCCTCCTTCTCAAGTTCAGTTTAGTGATTGACCTTGATATATTTGTGAAAGTACATCATGTGCATTAGGGTGTTCCCTCTTCCCCCACCCCGTCCATCACCTTCAGTTAAGTCAACTTCTTTGCTCATCTAGGGTTTCTCCTTTTTCATCTGAAGACCCTCTTATGCCCCACCTTCTCCCTAGCATCCACATATCAGGGAGAACATATGCTTCTTAACTCTTTGTGACTGGCTAGTCTCACTTAACATAATGTTTTCCAGGTTGCATCCATTTCCCTGCAAAGAACATGATTTTGTTCTTCTTTATGGCTGAGTAAAATTCCATTGTGTACATATCCCATAGTTTTGTAATCCATTCATCTGTGGATGGACATCTTGGCTGCTTCCATAGTTTGGCAATTGTGAATTGTGCAGCTATAAACATAGATACACATGCATCAGATAGTTTGGTTTCCATTCTTTTGGGTAGATACCCAGAAGTTGTATTGCTGGATCATATGGTAGGTTCATTTCCATTCGTCTGAGGACCCTCCATACTGTTTTCCAAAGTGGTTGCACTGATTTGCAATCCCACCAACAATGTATTAGGGTTCCCACTTCTCCACACCCTCGCCAGCATTTGTTGTTGTTTGTGTTCTTCATGATTGCCATTCTTATTGGTGTTAGGTGAAATCTCAGGGTAGTTTTGATTTGCATCTCCCTGATTGCCAATGATGTGGAACATTTCCTCATACATTTATTGACCATTTGTATTTCTTCTTTTGTGAAGTGTCTATTTAGATCCTTTGCCCATTTTTTGATTGGGTTGTTTGTTTTCTTAGCTGTGATTTTCTTGAGTTCTCTGTATATCCTTGATATTAGACCTCTATCAGAAGAGTAACTGGCAAAAATTTTCTCCCACTCTGTGGGCTCTCTGTTGAGGTTCCTGATAGTTTCCTTTGCTGCACAGAAGCTCTTCAGTTTAATGCAATCCCATGTATTGATCCTCCTTTGAGTTGTTTGTTGTCGGGGGCCTAGTCCGGCCAGCTAGACCTCGCCTCTAGATGGCGCCTGGCAGAGTGCCAGAAGCAGCTGCAGGTGGAAAACATTCTGGAGCTGCCCCACGCCAGAGCATATGCACCAGCACGCCCGACTCGTGGCCGGCCCAGGTGAGAGCTGTATGAGACGCCTCGTGGCTTAGGCCCTGCGTGGCTTTAAGAGCCTCCGCCTCTCGCCCAGTTGTTGTTGTTGCTGGGGAAAGGCTGGCTGGGTTGTTGCTGGAGTGGGTTGCTGGGGAAGTTCTGGGAGGAAAAGTTGTGGGTTGCTAGTGGAAGACGGATTGCTAAAGAGAGGGGTTATTGGGAGTCTGTTGGAAAGGCACTATTTGGAGAGACGACTTCTGTGCTGTGTTTGTTACTGCTTGTGTAGTGCCCTTGATCCCAGAGAGAGAGAGAGATATATATAATAAAGAGAGGTTCGAACCAGCAACATTCAGGCAGCGTCTTTATTGGGGCCTCATGGTTGAGGGTTCAGCCTGGGGTGCCGGATAAGTGGCGGCCCGTACGGGGAACCCTCGAAACTCGAGAAGCCCAGGGCCCCGATAAGTGGTGCCGAAACCCGGGAACCCCGAAATTCAGGAACCCCAAAGCCTGAGGAACTCGAGAATCCCGAGGCCCAAACTGCAGGTGACGGCAGATATTGGAAATAGTATAGTACTGGTACTTGTGATTTAGTTTTTATCAAAGTTTTTAAGTCAAGGAAACAGCTATATAGCGTCAGAGTTGAAGGTCGCGTTGGGTGACAGATGTTGTGAGTTGAGGGTCACGAGGGAAGTGACGGAAGGCAGGCCTGTTTGAGGGTCGCAGGCAGGCGACCAGATATGAAAGTTCGCGGTGAAGCGAAGAGATAGGAAAGTTTGCCGTGTAGCGACGAGATAGGAAAGTTTGCGGTGAAGCAACGAGATAGGAAAGTTCGTGGTGTAGCGACTGAGTTTCAAAAGTAGTTTAAAAATTTAGAAGCAGCAATGGGATCAGAGGTTTCCAAGCGTGACATGGAGCAGACCCTGGGGGAGCTGCTCCGAACAGGAGGAATTGCGGTGAAAATAGATACCCTGCGGCGATTTTGCCGCACGGTCACGAAGGTAGCCCCTTGGTTTACAGAGGAAGGGCTACTAACGGTATATCAATGGGAACATCTAGGAGAGGACTTGAGGAAAGTAGAACGGGAGAGCTCATTGCCCCTCGGGACTTTGCTCATTTGGGCTTTGGTTCGAACTTGTTTAACTAGCCCCAAGGAAAAATGTCAAGCAGCTGTGAGAAAGGGGGCTGAGGAGCTGGAAAGTGTTAAGGAAGAGTTGTCTTGCACGGCCTCAGGAGGGGAAGCTAGCTCAGGTGAGGAGACTGAAGAACTATCTGGAAAAGAGTTGGAGTATAGAATGACGATTGCAGGTGCAAGCAAGCAAGGGAAAGAGGACTTGCTGGAAGAATGGGGGAAATTAAGGATAGGTGAGGTGCGACCATCAGCGCCACCTGCTGTGCCTCCACCATATAATCCACAGATAAGAACGGAGCCACAAGGATGGGGTGAATTTGTTAGCCAAAGTATTTTCCCCGTGTTTCAGGATCGGGAAAGGCAAAGGTTTCATGAACCATTAGACTTCAAGTGTGTGAAGCAGATAAAAGAAGCGGTAACGCAATATGGGCCTCAGGCTGCCTTCACTATGGCAATGGTTGAATCTCTTGCGTTAAAAGCCATGGCTCCAGATGATTGGTCTAATTTAGCCCGCGCTGTGTTATCCGGTGGGCAGTATCTCCTGTGGAAATCCGCTTGGCAGGAGCTGTGTTTAGATGCAGCTCGCCGCAATGCAGAGTCAGGACACCCAGCATGGAACTTGGATATGCTCATGGGTACAGGAAATTTTGTAGGCTATGGCAACCAAAAAGGCTACCCCCCTGAAGTTTACAATCAAATTAATGCTGCAGCAGTTAAGGCCTGGAGATCGTTGCAAGGATCAGGAGACCTGCAGGGGCAATTATCCAAGGTTATACAGGGGCATAACGAGCCCTATGCTGATTTTGTAGATCATATGATCCAGACCGCCAGTAGAGTATTCGGAGGTCTGGACGAGGCTATGCCCCTAGTTAAACAACTAGCCTATGAGCAGGCAAATAAGCCCTGCAGGGAGGCTATTCGGCCTTGGAGAAATAAAGACCTGCAGACTTGGATCAAAATTTGTCGAGATATTAATGAGACCGTAATTCAGGGGCAGGTCCTGGCGGCTGCCATAGCTCAAGGCTTTAGAGAAAATCAGAGAGGCAGTTATACAAAGGAAAAGAGAGCCTGCTTTCAGTGTGGCCGGCTTGGACATTTTGGAAGGGATTGTCCTCTGCTCCAAAGAACGGAGCGGTCTTTTCATTCCAGCAGGCCTCGACTGTGTCCTCACTGTCGAAAGGGCAATCATTAGGCCAATGAATGTCGATCAACAACTAGACTCTTGCAGGCCCCGAGGTCAAAAAACGGGTGCAGGGGCCCCTTACCTCAGGGCCCTCAAATATATGGGGTAATGGACCAATCCACTCTAGAGACCCCGGTTATTCAACAGGTGCCATGACAGTGGTATCCGCCCAGCCAGCGCGGCGAGCAACCACAGGAAGTGCAGGATTGGATATCTGTGCCACCACCAGACTGGTATTAACCCCAGAAATGGGAGTCCAGGTGGTGGAATCAGATTTTAAAGGACCATTACCTAAAGGTACTATGGGACTCTTACTAGGAAGGAGTTCTACCGCCCTTTCAGGGTTGGTAGTCCACCCTGGTGTTATCGATTCTGATTACGAAGGTGTAGTTAAGATCTTAGTATCTTCACCCAGAGGCATTAAAAGCATCAGTCATGGAGATCGTATTGCACAAATATTGTTATAAACAGAAAGGGGGAATTGGGGTGTGGTTTAAATCCCCCAAAGACAAACTCAATGTTATTCTCTTTGTCCTGAATTTTTTGACCTTGGATTCTTTAGGCCGGTCGGCAGCTGAGCGTCATGCCGGCTGTGTGGACCGACCTCAGGCCAAGGTCCTATGGAAAGACATCCTAACGGGAGCCTGGAATGGCCCCGACCCTGTGTTAATTTGGAGGAGAGGTTCTGTTTGTATATTCCCGCAGGGCAAGGATGTGCCGATTTGGGTTCCTGAGCGCCTGGTGAGACCTGCGGCGGAGCCCTTGAGGAGTCAAGATGAGACTAGCACCGCTGGTACATCTGATGACTGTGGGCCTGATGGCAGCGCGGCGTCTAGGAGGAGTGCTGAAGATACGACGCAGCCTTCCTCAGAGCTCGGATACAACTTAGATTGATGCAAGACTTCTGCTTTTTCACTACCGTCTATAAGACTTTCCATTGGACTTATCAGAACTCTCTACAGTTTACCCCTTTGAACAATTGGACTTATCTGAACTCTCCACAGTTAACCCCTTTGTAACCTGGCTATTATGTAACCGTTTGAGCGCTTGTGTGGACATTTCAGCGCTGTCTCAAGCGATTGGACTTATCTGAACTCTCCAGTTAACCCCTTTGTCGGTTGATTGCCATTGTAACCATTTGGGTGCCTGTATGGATTTTCCAGCTCTGTTGACATCTCTTGGTAGCCACTGTCAGGCTGGTGCGGTGCATGTGTCTTCTGTGGGCCAGCCAGAGTTAGTAGCGGTAAGCGATTGTACCAGCATTCGCGGCCACTGAGGCTGGCATCTCCCCTGGAGTGTGGCTTATTAGATCAGTAGCCAGGGACGGGTGTGATCGGACCCAGAATCATACCAACCTAAGACAGGAAGGTGGTCTTGATACCACTGTTCTAAAGACGGGTAAGGATGACTGCTAGGGACCGACCACCTAAGACAGGCACCATCTATGGCCACTTCATATATAAACAGTTAGGGGTAGATGTCGGGGGCCTAGTCCGGCCAGCTAGACCTCGCCTCTAGATGGCGCCTGGCAGAGTGCCAGAAGTGGCTGCAGGTGGAAAACATTCTAGGGCTGCCCCACGCCAGAGCGCATGCACCAGCACGCCCGACTCGTGGCTGGTCCAGGTGAGAGCTGTATGAGACGCCTCGTGGCTTAGGCCCTGCGAGGCTTTAAGAGCCTCCGCTTCTCGCCGAGGGAAGAGAGTTGTTGTGGTTGTTGTTGTCGCTGGGGAAAGAGTTGCTGTTGGGGAAAGGCTGGAGTGGGTTGCTGGGGAAGTTCTGGGAGGAAAAGTTGTGGGTTGCTAGTGGAAGACGGGTTGCTAGAGAGAGGGATTATTGGGAGTCTGTTGGAAAGGCACTATTTGGAGAGACGACTTCTGTGCTGTGTTTGTTACTGCTTGTGTAGTGCCCTTGATCCCAGAGAGAGAGAGAGAGATAGTAAAGAGAGGTTCGAACCAGCAACATTCAGGCAGCGTCTTTATTGGGGCCTCATGGTTGAGGGTTCAGCCTGGGGCGCCCGATAGTTTGTGCTTTTGGGGTCTTGTTGAGAAAGTTTTTACCTGTACTTATGTGTTGAAGTGTTGGTCCTATGCCCTCTTCAAGAAGCTGTAAGGTCTCTGGCCTGACTTCCAGGTCTTTGATCCACCTGGAATTGATTCTTGTGCAGGGTGAGAAAGTGGGGCTTATTTCCATTTTCCTGCATATGGTTAACCAGTTTTGCCAAAACCATATGTTAAAGAGGCTATCTTTTTTCCAGTGAATATTTTTGGCTCCTTTGTCTAAAATCAATTGACTGTAAGCACGTGGGTCTGTTTCTGAGTCTTCTATTCTGCTCCATTGGTCTGTGTGTCTGTTTTTGTGCCAATACCATGCTGTTTTTATTGCTGTGACTTTGTAGTAGAGTTTGAAGTCGGGTATTGTGATACTTCCTGCATGGTTCTTGTTGCTAAGAACTACTTTGGCTATCCTGAGCCTCAACTTTATTTATTTATTTATTTTTGTTTTGAAAGAAGGTCTCACTATGTTGATGAAGTTGGCCTAGAATCTGCAATCCTTTTGTCTCAGCCTCCCAAGTACTGGGATTACGGACATGCACTAAAATGCCCAACTGGAATTCTTAAAAATACTTACTTGAATGAGGACTAAATTAATTTAGACTAACAATCTTCCTTTTAAGAAAAAAAAACAGGATTTTAAAGCCATGCTTCCATTTGGAGAAAATAGGTATATCTATTTAAAATATCAAAACAGTCACCAGCAATATTATTTTTGATTCAACAAAACTTGGCTATTTTCCATGAGCAAATTACTGTGTTAAGATGGATGTGGTAGCACACACCTGTAATCTCAGTACTTGGGAGGCTGAGACAGGAGGATTGCAGTTTTGAGGCCAGCCTCAGCAACCTAGTGAGGCCCTCAGCAACTTAGACCCTGCTTCAAAATAGAAAATAAAATAGGGCTCAGAGATAGAAGTCTCAGTTCCACCAAAGGTACAAGGTACAATCTCCAGTTCTACACAAAAAATTGCTGTGTTAAGTATCATGTAGGGAGCCGGGTGTGGTGGTACATGCTTGTAATCCCAGCATTTGGGAGGCTGACATTGGAGGATACAGGTTCTCAGGCAGCCTCAGCTGTTTAGTGAGGCCCTCCACAACTTAGTGAGACCCTGTTTCAAAATAAAGAATAAAAAATAGGGCTGGGGCTGTAGCTCAGAGGTAGAATGCCCCCAGGTTCCATCCCCAGAACCAAAAAAAAAAAAAAATATATATATATATATATCATGTAGGGTTCAGAAATAGCCATGGTAACTGGGCATGGTGCACATGCCTGGATTTCTAGCACTTGGAAGGCTGAGACAGGAAGATCAGAAGTTTGAGGCCAGCATATAGTAACTTACTGAGCCTCTGCTTTGAAATAAAGATGTCTGGGGGTGTAGTTCAGAGGTAGAACTCCCCTGGGATCAATCTTCAGTACCAAACACACACACACACACACACGCCAAGTACCATCTCAGAAGAAAGAGCTTTAGGTGTAGTATGGGGGAGACAATTACATAAATAATTTTAATATGAGGCTGAATCACCACCAGTATCACACTAAAGGCACAATCAACAACTGTATAAGTGGAAGAGATTATAAAGGAAGAAGATAATTATTCAGAACAGAAGAACTGAGACAGTAAACTTTGAGGTTGGCCTTAAAGAATAAATTGGGTGTAGAGGTAGAGAAGAATATTCCAGACAGCATAACTATCACAAGCGATGGAAGAGAAAGGCAAATAGATATGGTGTGTCTGGGAATCCACAAATAGTCCAGTGTGGCAGCAGGATAAGACATTTAGTCTAGGGAGTTAGATTACAGCTCAGTTGTGATTTAAAGAGTTCTGGGTTTTATCTCGTAGGCAATGGGAGGGAGTGGAAATTATTAAATAGTGATAGTATCAAGAGAAAGAAAGAATACTGTCAAAGAGTACTTTTCAAAAAATTAAAACATAAGTCATATAAACATGTGATATATATATATATATATTGATCTCATATCAAAGATATATTCAGCTCCTTAATGAGGAAATAAACAGGATGGCAAAGACTGAAGGATATGAGAAACATACACACACACACACACACACATACATATATATATATATATAATGACATATATAATTAATTACATATATATGTAATATTGTTTCTACCAGTGGAAAATAATACTGAGATCATATTGCAAAATTGCATTCAAAACCAGTTAAAATACATAACTTAGAAAAATAATAGTATTTCTGGTCTCCTTTTCAAGGTCTAGGTAATTATTCTTAACAACAGTCAAAATAATCATAGGTAACATGTATTGTATTGAGTACTAATTACCTTTAAGGCATCATGTCAGACCCATTCATATTTGTCTATCTTAATCTCTGAAGAAACTCTGGTATGATAGGTATTATTGTCCACATTATACTGATGCAATGACTGAGCCCCAAGAAGCTCAAGGGCCTTGCCTAAAGTTACTTAGTAAGTAAGTAACAAAGCCAAGTATGGTATGCATGGTCAGGAAATTTCCTAAACTAGACTACCCCATCAAGTATATGAAACCAAAAGAATCCACTACCCTAAACATCCCTTTAGGCCTGCGTTTTTAATAGTTTCCTCATTTGTATATAATATATGTATATGTATGTATATATATATATATATATATATATATTACTGTTTTCAACCTCTGTCTAGTATAGTAAAAAGGACGGCTATAAGTATATTGTGATGTATTCCTCTATCTGCTATAGGAGAATAATTTATCAATTACATTTTGTAATTGAAGGCCAACTAACCTTTCTGGTAAAACTATTCAGAATCTGTCCTCTGTTATTGAAAACTTGCCTGCAGGCAAAGCAACAGCAATAGATGCTTCCAATGTGAGGAATAAAATTCAGTCTTAGAAGCCCCACAAAGTGAATTTCCTAAGTGGGACCTTTTACCTACAACCATGGCTTTAATCCTTTGGGACATGTGCTGCTTAGCTTAAATGAGGAAGGAAGCACTTTTTAATCACAGCTGGGATCTGTTATCCCATCTTCCATTCATCAGGTTTTTTTCCTGTTTCTTTGATTGACGTCATATGGCCACCAGCAGCTGAGCCCTACAGCTGTGAATGTACTGTCCTATGAACAAACCAATAATTGAATTTCACAGTATTGCATGGAGTTAACTGAGAAACACAAGCAGGTAGTTCCTTGAGAATTTTCACTGATTTATTTTTTATATCCAAATATCATGAGTCACTTTCTCAGAGTACTTGCCAGAGTTTCAAGGGACTCCAATGGTGATTCACTAGCTGACTAAAAGAGAAATGAAGAAATAGCAATCTTTCAGGAAACATTTCTTTCTAACTTTCTGGCAAAAGAAAGCACTTCCGCTGAACAATACTGAGGGACTGATTACATTCAACTATACATAGTGCTGTTGCAATATTGGCCAAAAAACTAAACAGAAGCCGGGCGTGGTGGTGCACACTTGTAATCCCAGTACTTGGGAGGCTGAGACAAGAGGATTGCAGGTTAGTGGCCAGCCTCAGCTACCTAGTCAGGTCCTCCGCAACCTAGTGAAACCCTGTTTCAAAATAAAAAATAAAATGGGTCTGGGGGTGTAGCTCAGAAGTAAAATGCCCCTGAGTTCAAACCCAAGTATGGAAAAAAAATTCCTCATCAAGGATGTCTTGTGATTTGTGAATTTAGTTGCAAAAATTCAGAGAAAACCTACCAGGAGAATAGTTATTTGAAATAGACAAAAGAACAAACTAAGTTAGTGTTACTGCCTTACAAAGAACACAAAGAAAGAGAAATTAAGAGGGAGTAATTAATGTGGTCAACAAATATATTAAGGCAGCAAAAGTGACCAGCCTAGTAAAAAAAATGTGTTCAGCAAAATAGGTAGTAGCTGTCTAATGGAATTTAAGGCATTGGGGAGGGTTTAGGTTGCCTCAAATGTTTTTTCTCACTGCCTATTACCATTTCTGAAATGTCACATTAGAAATTCATCCAGTTAGGCCAGATGCAGTATCACACACCTGGGGTCTCAGTACTTGGGAGGCTGGGACAGGAGGATCACGGGTTTGAGGCTAGCTTCAGCAATGTTACAAGACTCTCAGCAACTAAGTGAGATCCTGTTTCAAAAAAGAAAAAAAAAATTTAAAAGGGCTGGAGGTGTAGTTTAGAGGTGGAATGCCTCTGGGTTCAATCCTTTGTACAAAAAAAAATCATTCAATTTGGTGTTTTTTTTAATTATTGGTGCATTGTAATTATATATCAAAGTGAAACTCCAAGTGATACATTCATATGTGCACACACCAGTTGCTGTATTTACCTCTACTTCCTTTGCACCTCACCCTGCTCCCTCCTCCTTTAGTGAGAATAATACTGAACACTTCACATATGAACATAACATTAATTGCCATTTCCCTCCTCAATCCCCCTTATTTCCTCTCTCCACCTCCCTCCCCCAGTCCCTTTCTGCTGTGTCCCAGAAGCTCCTGTTAAATTACAAACACATGCTCACCTGTCTAAGGGAATAATGACAGATACATTAAAACCAAACAGAGAAAACCCAGTTAAATCTGAATTTCAGATAAATAATGAATAAATTTTTAGTATAAATATGCCTCATTGTTTATCCAAAACTCAAATTTTACCAGGTGCCCTGGATTTTATCTGGCAACCATACTAGGGAAGGGAACACCCTAAACTGTAACTAACACCTTAGTGAAGATTAGCTGTAATTCAGAGTCAAGGTGCTAGTTCAGAAGGAGCACTCTTCTTGTTTGCTGCAGGAAAAGCACCTAAAATTAGGACTGACCGAAGTAGGCTGTCACTGGCTGGGAGTGGTGGTGCATCCCTGTGATCCCTGTACTTGGGAGGCTGAGAAAGGAGAATCACAGGTTCAAGGACAGCCTCAGCAAGTAGTGAGACTCTCATCAATCTAGCAGAACCCTGTTTCCAAAGAAGAAATAAAATCAGGCTGAGGGTATAACTCTAAGGTAGAATGCCTCTGGGTTCAATCGCCAGTACCACAAATAAATAAATAAATAAATAAATAAATAAATAAATAAATAAATAAATAAATAAATAAATAAATAAAAGAAGTAGGTTGTCATTGGTTCCATTCCCTACAGAGTACAATGATCCCATGTGCAAAGGGAGGCCTGCAAACTCTTGCCCCACTTTCTAAGACTATTCTGTGGTAAGCCATTTATCTGGCCTTATTTGTACCATAGATTAAAGCAAGGGGTTAGCAATATCTTAAATATAACAGGGAGAAGTTACTTACTACTGAATGAAGATGAGACGGATGTCTTAATTTGCCTAACATAATTGGAAATCACTTTAACATATATATTCTTCTTCTTTTTTTTTTTTTTTTTTGAGGTACTGGGGATTGAACTCAGGGGCATTCTACCTTCGAGCTATACCTCCAGCCCTATTTTTTATTCTTTATTTTGAAGCCGGGTCTCACTAAGTTTCAGAGTGCCTCACTAGGTAGCTGAGGCTGGCTGCGAACCCGGATCCTCTGGTCTCAGCCTCCCAAATGCTGGGATTACAAGCATGCGCCACCACGCCCGGCATATATATTCTTCTTTAGGCTGTCTTAGATTTTACCCTCCACCTTGCAGGCAAAGAATGGAGCTTATAGTTCCTTTTATTATTTATTTTTCAGTGCATCACAATTATACATCATAGTGAGTTTCAATGTGATAAACACTAAAATATGCACGGCTCTTGATGTTTTTCCCTCTATATCCCACCCTGATCTTCCCTCCCCATACATGTCAGTGAAATTGGTGCAATACCTTCACATATTGACATAGTATTATTTGGACTGTTATCTTCCTCAATCCTTCCTTTTTCCCTCTCTAACTCCCTCTCCTGCCATTACTCCACAGATCTCTTTCATTGATTTGAGGTTGCTTATGTTTTCTCTTGTCTCTCTAGCTTCCACATATGAGAGAAAACATACAAACTTCGACCTTCTGAGATTGGCAAGTCTTAATTGGCATAATCTCTAGTTCCATCCTTTTTTCTGCCTGCAGGGCAGATCTTTAGACTTGGTCTACAGCTGCTGAGAAAGTGAGGGAAATTAGAAGAGGATCTGGTTTGCTCATGGTCAGTTTATACCAGTAGTTGTATTTTTCCACTTGTCCCTCCACAAGACCAACCTTTGCGCCCAAATTACTAGGTTAGCATTTCAGAATATCATACAACTCCTTAAATCGGTAAGCATGGTACTATTTCCTGTAGAAATATACACGATTTGGGAAGAAAAAAAAGACATTTTTCAATTTTAAAGTAAACATTAATGCATTATGAACTAAATGGTAAAATCTGCAAGAATTTTAAGAATAAAACCTGAGATCAAAGAAATTTTGTAGCCAAGTGCAGTGATGCATGCATGTAATCCTAGTACTCAGGAGGCTGAAACAGGAGGATTTCAGGTTTGAAGCCAGCCTTAATATTTTAGCAGGACTTTGTTTCAAAAATGAAAAGATAGGAGCCGGGCGTGGTGGCGCACGCTTGTAATCCCAGCATTTGGGAGGCTGAGACCAGAGGATCCGGGTTCACGGCCAGCCTCAGCTACCTAGTGAGGCCCTCCGCAACTTAGTGAGACCCTGTTTCCAAATAAAGAATAAAAAATAGGGCTGGGGTTGTAGCTCGGAGGTAGAATGCCCCTGAGTTCAGTCCCCAGTACCACACACACACACAAAATGGAGGATCTTTAGAAGACTGGGAATGGAGCCATCATACGACTCAGCCATACCACTTTTGGGGATATTCCCAAAGGAATTGAAGTCACATTTCCTAAAGAAATTAAAGTCAGAGTTCCATGTTTAAAACAGCCCGATTGACAATACCCAAACTGTGGAACCAGCCTGTGTCTGTCAACAGATAAATGGATTACAAAATAATGGGATATATACACAATAGAAATTAACTCAGCCATAAAAAGAACACAATTATGCTATTTGCAGGAAAATGGATGGAACTTAAGAATATTATGCTAAGTGAGATTAGCCAGTCACAGAAATTGAAGGGTCATATGTTTTCAGTCATATGTAGAAGTTAGATACCGGGAAACAAAGAGGACTTCAGATAAATGAGTTCCATGTAGTGTCAATGGAGACAATAATAGAATAGTGGAAAGAGATTTGGGGAGGAAAGTGGGGAGGAGGAGGGGGAAAAATGATGATAGAAACAATTTAAATAATACTTTGTTCAAATATGAAGTTATCTGTATCAATATAAATACTACCTATATGAGGGAGCGGGGCTGGAGGAAAACACATGAGTGCTGTGTGCAGGTATGCTTCTGTCACTCTGAACCTCACTATGATATATAATTACACTATACCAATAAAAATAATTAAATAAAATAATAAAAAGGGTGAGGATGTTGCTCAAAGGTAGAATGCCCTTGGGTTCATTCCACAAAAACAAAATTTTGGCTTGTAAGATGTTCTATTTTAGTATATTTTGTAGGTTACTTCATCTCACTTTCAAGAGATCTATGTGAATTCTCTTCTGCCTTTAAAGATACCTCAATGAAAAATATTGAGGAATCTTGTCTTATAGCTAAATTTATTATTTTGAATCATGTGTTTCTATCTAAGAAATGTTCTTATGGTGACATGCTAATATTAACTTAAAAATTTTCAACTCTTATAAAATCAAAAGTGTGATACTTTTAAGAATAACAGTTAGAGGTCAGAGAGATTATTATGGCTTTACATTTAACATCAAACTTCTAAGAGCCCAGTTCTGTAACTCTTGAGAACTTTCATTTGTTAAATCAGAACTCTTTGCTCCTATCCCCTTTCCTCTCCTCTCTCCCCTCCATACTTCTCTTTTTATCTAGGTTTAGCAAAGAAACTGACCACTGGAGGGTGGCTGACCATTTCGATTTAATTCAGTGAAGATATGTAATAAAGTGGGGCCCTTGACCATATGTAGCCCTTGCAAAAATGCTAGAAAAAAACTCAGCAAGGAAAGTTGCCCAAATGCAGATGCTTTAGATAATTATGTAACTGTTCCTTTTTTAAAATAATGGCATAATTGAGATATAACTTATACACCATACAATTCACTCATTTAAGGTACAATTCCAGGGCATTTAGTATATTCTCAGAGTTGTAGAACCATCACAACAATCAATTTTAGAAAATTTCCCCCATCCCCAAAATAAGAACTGCACCTATTAGCAGTCACTTCCAATTTCTCTCTAAACCCTAAATCCTAGGAAACCATTAATTGACTTTCTATTTCTATGGATTTGTCTATCCTAGACATGTCATATAAACAGAATCATGTAATATGTACCCTTTGTGTCTATCTTCTTTCCTTTAGTGTATTTATAAAGTTAAACCATATTATAGCCTTTATAAGTACTTCATTCATTTTTATGGATCAGTAATATGCAATTTATATACATATACATATATACACATCATACTTTGCTCATCCAACCCAGTTGCTGGCATTTGGGCCACTTCCACATTTTAACCATTAATAATGCTGCTACCACCATTCATGTA
Organism: Graphiurus murinus; assembly: GCA_004027655.1. Classification (NCBI taxonomy): domain Eukaryota; kingdom Metazoa; phylum Chordata; class Mammalia; order Rodentia; family Gliridae; genus Graphiurus; species Graphiurus murinus. The sequence continues at coordinate 17,476 of PVLC010010785.1, forward strand.
CAAGTTTTTGTGTAGGCATATATTTTCATTTACTTTGAATATAGAATTAATTGAAGTGTTGAATCATATGGTAATTCTATATTTATCTTTGTAAGGAGTGATCAAATCATTTTCCAAAGTAGCCACAACATTTTATATTTCCATCAGCAATGTATGAAATTCTGATTTCTCATCCTTGCCAACACTTATTTTCCACTTTTTTTTTGTTACAGACAACCTAGAAGTAGCACCTCATTGTAATTTTGGTTTACATTTTCCTGACGGTTCATGATGTTGTGCACCTTTTCATGTGCTTGTTGACTATCTGTGTATCTTTAGAGAAATGTCTATTCATATCCCATTTTAATTGAGTTATATGCATTTTTATTATATAGAAATATTTTTAATTAAAAGCTTTCCCTCACCTACCTTCTAGCCTGAGTTAGCTGATGTCATGGACTGTAGCCTTTTGGGGGACAACCAGCATTAATTCCTGTGCCTCTATTTAGACAATGTGATTTCCTTTTGAGGAAGGAAACACAGTGTGCCATTTCTACATGGCTACACTAACTAGCTTGCTTTTTCTGGGCAAGATGTGTGGAAACAAAACAATTTTGGCCAATCAGATATTCTCCCCTCTAACTCTGAATCTCAAAGATCCACACAAACATTTAAAATGGTGGTGCTAATTCTTTCCAGTTGTATTGTTCTAAGGGAATGTTTAATAATTCTTGTTCCCCAACTCCCCTCATTGCTCTGATTATTGTCAATTCTAAACCTAGTTACCTATGCTTCCCTTACTTACTTAACATTATTTCAATAAATTCCTTTTCTTAAAGTAGGAAGAACTGGTTTCTGCTGCTTTCTACCAAAAAAATAATCTCTAAATGCTATTGGTTACTCTTCTCAAGCATAGAGACAATATTTTATTTATCTCTTTGATCCCAGTTATTAATATTATACTTTATAAGCAGTCTTCAATAAATATTCAAAAATTTGTTACATAATTTAACAAACATTTATTATTTGCATGTGGTAGGCCCTGTGCTAGGCTCTTCCATGTGACTCTGCTAGTCATAGCATCATTAAAGTCCTTAGTGCAACTGAATCTTAAGATATATAAGGTTCAGAGGCTGTGCAATAAACTGACTGAATATTTATGTTTCCTCAAAATCCATGCTGAAGACCCAAGGTAATGGATTTAGGAGGTAGTCCTCTGGGGAGCAATTAGGTCATGAGGGAAGAGCCCTAATAAGTGAAATTAGTGACTGTACAAAAGAGATCCCAGAGACCTTGCTCATTTCTTCAGCCATAGGAGGCCACAACAAAAAGATGGCTATCATTTTTTTTTGTAGTACTGGGAAATGAACTGGGAAATGCTACTGAAATATACCACCCAGCTTTAAAAAAAATTGAAACAGTATCTCTCTAAGTTGCTGAGGGTGTTATTAAGTTGCTGAGGCTTGACTGGAAACTGTGATCCTCCTGTCTCAGCCTCCTAAGTACTAGGATTAATGTATGTGCCACCACAGCCATCTTGAAACAGGAACTGGGCCCCTGCCAGACACAGAATCTGTTAGCACCTTGATCTTGAACTATTGCAGCATCTAGAACTGTGAAAATAAATTTATGTTGCTTATAAGCCACCCACTTTACGGTAGTTCCCTGTAGCACACCAAATGTACTCAGGTTATTTAGAAGAAGAAATAAATTAATCAAAAAAGAAAAAAAAACTAGGAAAAATACTTTGGAAAATTTAGTAACTTAGGTTAAAATGACATTAGAGGAATCTAAAAATTGAGAAAAATGCAGGGCAAGGACAACACTTGCATAATTTTCAGGGTTAGAATTCAATAAAACCAGATGATTTAGATAAAGGTGAAAAAGAGCAAAGAAGAGATAGCAAATAACAGATCTGCAATTAGATATTTCTAATTCATTACGTGCCTCCAAAACTTAATTTCACTGCTTGAAAAAAATCACTCAACTAAAATTGATTGCTATTTGTTTTTAAAAATATAACTAAGAGACTTTTGATTCTGTAAGTAACCCCATTATTCTAAGGTTCTTCTTTTTTTATAAATAAGATATCTTTGACATAAGACACATGCAAAACAAGAACAGGAAGACATTATCCAACAGGAAATATCCAAACATCAAGATATATTTGATATTTTAAATTGGAAAGAATAAAATTATTTTCTTCATTCAATTATGTGAAAGAGGGTACCAATAAGAGTCAGACAGATATGCACCTCATGGAATAATAATAGGTAACTTTTAGTTGCATTTAATGAACTTTGGTCACCATTCTGAGTTAGGCAAATTTGAAAAAAAATCAAGATTTTATTTCACTTAAAAAGAACAGGTCAGCAATTTGGAAATTATATTTTCTCTGCTTATCTTACCTGGTGAGCAGACTTTTTCATTTTACCATTTAATTTGTATGAGGCCAGGGTTTTGATTGGCTTCTCTATCTATAGGTTTCTAACACATGGGTGATCTTCAAGGTTTTTTTGTATCCTTTGACCAACATTTCCCCAATGCTCTCCCATTATTAGCTCCTGACAACCACTAATCTACTCTCTACTTCTTTAAGATCAATTTTTATATGTTTCACATATGTGTGAGATCATGTGGCACTTGACTTTCTGTGCCTGGCTTAAATTACATTAATGTATTTATTTTCAGTTTCATCTATGTTATTGCAAATGACAGAAATATGTTCTTTTTATGACCAAATAACATTCCAGGAATTAAGTGTATGTACCACATTTTCTTTGTTTATTCATTAGCTGATGGACGCTTAGATTCTTTCCATATCTTAGTTATTGTGACTAGTGTTGTAATGAACATGGGAGGGCAGATATCTCTTTAAAAAAATTCAAGTCTTTTGGATGTATACCCAAGTAGTCCCACTGCTGGATCATATAGTATTTTAATTTTTATACTTTTATTGGTGCATTGTAATTATTCATAGTACTGAAGTTCAAAGTGATACAATCATACATGCACATATCACTTGTTATAATTCCCTCTGTGTTACCTCCACTGCCCTCTCCCATACATATAGTGAAATTGGTAGTGATGCATTCATATGTGGACATAACACTGGTTAGTTTCCTTCCTCCAGCCTTCTTCTTCTAAGTTGCAGAGAGCCTCACTAAGTAGATGAGGCTGGCTGTGAACCTGAATCCTCCGGTCTCAGCTTCCCAAGTACTGGGATTACAAGTGCCCGGCTCCTTCCACTCTTTTACTGGTCTCTCTTTTCATTTATCTGATTTATTTTATTTCCTATTTTCTCTAGCTATAGACAAATTGTTTTTTTATCTTTTGAGAGACTGAAATATCATTTTCCATAGTAATATTATAATTTTGTCTTATCATTTTAACATATTATTTCAGATATGAATGCCCACTTTTGTTTCCTGATATTCACATTAATTCCCTCTCACTTATTCTAGGATACAGATGCCCTAGTTCTCAAGATTCATTGAGGGAACATGCCACGTATTGGAAAGGCAGGGAGACTGCTTCATTGGTAGTGTCTGTCTAGTTTTGCATATGAGCCAGGCAGCAGAATATCACTACCTTACTTTATGCTGAAGTTTTATGTACTTACAAGGCTTAATGAAAAAAGAATGTAGGCTGTGGAGACAAACAGTCCTGGGTTTGAATACATGCTCTAGTATTCTTTATCTTTGTAAAATTTTTAGCTCCCCCTGGTAGGGTTGCCAGATTTAGGAAAGAAAATTAACAGGAATCTTCATTAAATTCGACTTGCAGATGAATAATGAATATGTTTAGTGTATATCCCAGATATTTCACAGAACATATTTGTACTAAAACAAATGATTTGTTTTTTATCTGCAATTCAGATCTAACTGGGATCCTGTATGTTATCTGAAAACCCTACTCTCTGAGCTTCAGTTTTCTCAACTATAAAATAATGCTGTATGCTAGTGGAGGAAGATAGGATCATGGAAAGGAAAGGGTTATTGGAGGAAAAGACTGCAAATATATATACATATATACACACACACACACACACATATATATATATATATACATACATATACACACACGTATACATATATATGTATGTGTGTGTGCTGGGGATTATCAAAGAGTGTTCTACCACTAAGCTAAGATTCCACTCTTAATTTTTTTTGAAACAGGATCTTGAAATTGCTGAGGCTGACCTCAAACCTGCAAATCTCCTGTATATTAGCTCTTTCACTCTTATCACAACCCTATAGAGTTAATATAATTCATTTCCTCATTTTTCTGACCAAGAAACAGATTCACAAAGAGATTATGTGACATGGCTGGTAAATGGTGAAGTGGGAGTTGAACTCGTGCAACATTTACAACAAAACTGTGAGGTCTCTCTAAAACAAAAACAACAATAAAAAAGACTGCTGATCTATGAAGCATTGAAATTTTGATTTATAAAAGTATTTTAATTTCTTTTAGCTACAGCTTACACAGGGGCACAAAGCTATCCAAATGATAAAAGCCTATGCTACTCTTGAATTGATTTAGTTACCAGTCTTCAAGTGAGAAAAGTCAGACTTATCAGTGTGTAGTTTTCAATCCCACTGTCTTTACTGTGTCTTCTCCACAACCCAGAACCCAGGCACAAAGCCTTCAGGGGATATTTTGGATTCCAGACTTTCTCTTTGTTACCACTTTTCCCTGTACTCCAGAGCTCAAATATGCCCCTCTCACCTCTTGACAACTCAGGTCAATGCCTGACCTATTTCTGCCAAATGATCCGGCTCATCCTGTGTGTTTTACCACCTGATACTGAATCAACAATGCAGTGGCCTATTGGCTTTGTCAATATTTTGCTTGCCCAGGAAGGAAAGATTTTTAATAGCTTCCACTGACGCAAAACTGAGCTTCCCATGACTTTACACACCACTGAGCAAAGCTGATTCATGTGCCCCCAGTCCCTCCACTAGAAATATGGCCAGCAGCTGGAGCTGAAATGAAGGACAGACTGGAGGAACTGAAGAACTACCTAGGCCAAGAAAGAGACCCTTTTGAGTCAGATGACGCCCTGGCCTTTAACAACCCTGATTTCAAGGAGAGTGAGACTGGTCAGATAGAGAAGGTTTTCCAGGAAGTGGCTGAGCTGTCCCTACCACTGACCGAGCTAGAAGAGCTATCTGAGTTGACAGACAAGAAGCAGCAAGATATGCTCTCCTGCACCGTAGAAGAGAGTGTGTTCAGGGAGAATGATTTGAACATCATAAAGGTCTCCTTTGCCAGCCATGCCGGGCTCATCCAACCCCAGGATGAGCTGAACACAGACTATAAATACTGATGGGCCTAACATTGAATCCGCCATAGCTAGCTCTTTGTCCTCCTCAGTCACTACCGTGGCATCATCAGCCACCACTATGCCTGTGAGACTCAGTACATGGTAAGGCTGAAGGAGAAGATGGTGTAGCAGGCTGAATTAGCAGGAGAAACTGCTGGCTAGCCATGTGGCTCCATGAATTGTGGGTTATGAGCTAGACTTTCTGAAGGCTAAGCGGGATCTGGCTCTGGCCCACATATACCACCAGCAGCTGAAGGGCCTGGAGTTTCAGATCAGTAAATTGCACACCACCTTCCTATAGCTGGAGATGTTCATCTCAGAGCAGCAGAAGTTGGTGGACCACACTGAATATAACACTTTGGGCACCGTGACTAGTCAAATGAGACAGTGAAGAAAGCCCTTAGGTGTAAGTGCCAGTCACACTTCTTGCTAGTGGTATTAATTGTGGCAAGATTTGTGCCTGTTGTACATGCTTGTCCTGTATGACCAGGTCCCTGCACTGAGCAGGAAATAGCATTGCTGGTGGTGTGAACAACTGTCAAAGAACAGAGACATCGTTTGCTCTGCTTTGGTGCATAAACTTAAGGTCAGCTTTGCAAATGAGTAGCTTGCCTTAGTCTGCCAAATCTGATATGACTGGTCTGTTTCCTCCAAGGTATCCAGGCAGTAAATGCATTGTTTTGTTGTGCTTTTGTACATTTTTGCGGCATGTGTTATTTAAAAACATATATTCCAGGCTGGCTGCCTTCTAGATTCTGAAGCCCAAAAGTTAGTATCTTCCTCTATTTTTCCAGCTGATTTTACTAGGTGACCCATTTTCCTTCTGTTTTCTACTTTGAAAAAGTCATTAGTGCTTTATTAGAAGATGTATACCCCTTCTAAGGGAATGACAAACAGGAGAATGGGGCAGGTCACATCAGGACTTCAGTACAGCAGGGCAGATGGTAAGTTGTGATGCAAAGAACAGCAGGCCAGGATAGAGACTACAAAGCCTGGATAAAGGAGGTATCAAGAACCTGGGTTGAAATTGGCATGGTGGTACACACTTGTAATCCCAGAACTTGGAAGGCTGAGACAGGAAGATCACAGGTTTGAGACTTGCAATGCATGATAACGTAGTAAGACTCTATTTCAAAATAAAAAGGAGTTGGACATGGTGGCAAATTTCTATAATTCTACTACTTAGGAGGATGAGGCAAGAGGGTCACAGGTTCAAGGCCAGTCTCAATAACTTAGCAAGACCCTTAGCAACTTAATGATACCCTGTTTCAAAATAAAAACTACAATAGGGCTGGAGATGTAGTTTAGAGGTAGAAGACCCTTGGATTCAATCTCCAGCATCAAAAATAATAAATAAATAAGTAAATAAATAAATAAATAGGACAAAGGCGTAGCTTAGTGGTAGAACACCCTTGGACTCAATCTTCAGTGCCACAAAACAAAACAAAAATCTGGACTGAAGGACTTGAAGATAAAGAGCTGAATACTATGGAAAAAGTATGGAAAACTACATGGCAAAGTTTACTCTACTGTTCTGTGTCAAGATAGGGAAAGAGGAACACCATTAGCATCCATGAAGCTTCACTTGGGGTCCACCTGCTGTCCTAGGCTTAGCTGCTTTCATCTTAATCTTATTGTGGTGAGAGAATTACCCGCTGAGCCCATCTTGGAGATATTTGGTTAGTAAGAAGGGAAAATCACAGGTTGTTAGTATACATGAAGGGAGGAAACCAAGGGAGTTCTGGGGCAGGGGAATTTCCCTCATGGACATCACAAGGTTAGGACTTGTGAAGCTCTGCACTTGTGAGAGAGGTTTAAAGAACATTTAGTCTCAGCTGGTCACAGTGGTGCATGCTTGTAATCTCAGTACTTGGGAGGCTGAGACAGGAGGAATGCAGGTCTGAGGATAGTCTCAGCAACTTAACAAGAACCTCAGCAATTCAGTGAGACCCTGTTTCAAAAATAAAATATAAAAAGGGCCAGAGTTTAGCTCAGAGGTATAATGACCTTGGGTTCAATCTTCAGTACCCCAAATAAAATAAAATAAAATAAAAATAAAACAAAGCTTAGCCTCAATGATTTATGTGACTCTAGGCCATGCCCAGGTTGTGGATAAACTCAAGAGCCTTTTTGCTATCTGTTATAGAGGAGGAATCTCCACACACTGAGAGTGAGAGATTTCATTTTTCTAAGAAAGGTTTTCTTTACAGCTGTTTCGAAAGAGAAAACACATTTGTGTCTTTGCATCTTCCTGTTTTGAAAACTACAGCACCTTTAACATGAATCTCTCATTCTTTGTCTGAATGCCTTCTGTTTTTATGATACCAGTCAGGATGTTGTTGTCATCAGTATTTTCACTGATTTAGTTGCCATAACTCATGTCTTACAGAAAAACTCACCTAAAAGGCCAAAGTTCCGATAAAATTTGAGTATTTTTAGGTATTTTGTTTAAACACTTAAATGAAAATTAAACCCTGTACAAATATGATATGTGAGAGTCACTTTAAAGGTTATAAATACCGTTTGAAATGCATCATACACTGTTGTGATCCTCGCTGAACTACTACTAATGCACTTGCTAACAAGTGCTTGTCACTCATATTTTTATGCGAGCTGAATTGTAGATATATTGGCCTCAAATAATAGAGATGAGCTTTCAAAATCTTTTTGTTCTTTCTATTTTCCTACACAAACTTCAACATCAGAGATATAGAAGATTTGATATTTACATATAGTCATATTATTTACAATAAAATAAGTATATTTTTAAAATCTCATTACAGTAATCGATTTTCTAGCATTATACGTGCTCATTTAGCCATAAAACCTGATGGAATTCATGGGATGTTAATCCTTTGAAATATTAAATGACATTTTTCTTGGGTAGTTTCCTTTGAGGAGAGGTAATTTTTATCCAATTTCCTTCTGAGTATCTGTAAATTTCTAAATCCCTTATTGAGGATTATTGTTGCTGAATATCCCATCACTGACCTTGATTGAGATAATGGCAATTGATGGAAAAGATTTATCTGTGGCTAGGAACTGTAATTTTCTTCCATTTGGGAAAAGATGCTTTCTGACCATTAAAGCTGTAGCCAGACTCTTTATTGGAGGGTAAAATTGTATCATCAGTTTCTGAGTGTTTGTGTGCATGTGTGAGAAGGACCAGAGGTAGAGAGGGACTGAAGAAAAGGGTACAGTAGTAATTACATACTTAAATATACAAAGTCGAGGGATACTTTTGTTTATGTATTATAATATGCCAGAAAAGAATCTAAATATTGCTGATCTGAAGCTGGGAGTGGTGACACATGCTTGTAATCCCAGTACTTTGGAGGCTGAGATGATAGGATCACAAGTTTGAGGACAGCCTTCAGCAACTTAGCGAGACCCTGCTTCAAAATAAAAAATAAAAAGGGCTGTGGTGTACCGCAGAGGTAGAATGCCCCTAGATTCAATTCCCAGTGCAAAAAAAATTTGTTGATTTAACCTCCAATTATTTATAGCATACTTTATAGTCATATAATATTTATTATCTCCTTCGATCCTCTCAGAACCCCCAAGAGTAGGCAAAGTTATTACTTGCATTTCATGGATGAGTTAGCCAGAGTCACATAGGGAATTTGAGCTTCCCTAGATACTAACCTTGTAGTATTTCTACCATCATCTGCCTTAGAAGACAGGCTTTAGTAAGAGCAACACTTCAGAGCCTAGCCTACTGGATGTGTGGGAATAGCGGGCATGTGGCCCCTGACTTTTGTTCAAACTGCTCTTTTTGCAGGTGACTTCCTCAAAAGACATCCAGATCTCTCTTCAAAGTACTTAGTGATGACAAACATTAGCAAGCAGTGCATTGACTACTTTATCAGTGAAGGGGAAGCCTAGTTTGTTCTAGGGACATCAAAGCTGAGCCCCATCTTGCCTTGCCCATACTGCTTCAAATTGTGAGCTATCCACATCTTCGTTCAGCTAGTTAGTATTAAAAAAAAATCACATTAGGTCGTTTACAGGCTCTAGGAAGGAAGTGAGGTAAAAACAAGTAGCTAAGACTTGTAGAGAGTACTGGGGAAGGCTGTGTAGGTATTTCTGAACACCGAGGTGGGGAGAGGCAATACATACACACAAATATATTGACCTCATTATAAAAAGTATGAATAAGCTATTGGGTTTTTTTAGACTTTTATAAAAGTAACAATCTCACTGTAGAAAATACGGACATTACAAAAAAGTGTTAAGGAAAAAAAAATCCTCCAGCTGGGCAAAGGCATGTGGCACATGCCTGTAATCCCAGTACTTGGGAGGCTGAGACAGGAGGATCACAGGCTCAAGGACAGCCTCAGCAACAAAGCAAGACTCTCAGCAACCCAGGAAGATCCTGTTTCAAACCAAGAAACAACAATAATATAAAAAATAATATAAAAGGGCTGAGGGTGCCATTTGGAGGTAGAATACCTCTGGGTTCAATCCCCAGTAACTAACACACACACACACACACACACACACACACACACACACACACACACCACTTATAATTTTAAGAAATCATCATTCCTACTAGTTTGGAGCATTTTCTTTTATGTCTATATGCAGTCATTCCTTACTGTTTTGCACACTACCTTTTCACCTAATCTCATATCATGAGCACTTCCCCATGTCCACACAATGAAGAGCTACTTTTGGGGGCTAGGGACGTAGCTCAGTGGTAGACTTCTTATTTAGCATGTGCAAAGTCTTCAGTTCAATCCTTAACACTGTCAATTAAAAAAAAAAGTTTGTTGTTGTTTGCCTAGGCTGGAAATCATCTGTAAACTATTGCAGAATTTTCTCAGCCTCCTACCTAATCTGAAATAAAATCCTTTACCTCGAACCCTAACCCCTGTGCCCTGCCCCTGAAGACATAGTTAACCAGATTCTTGCTTCCATGAATGATTCAAAGCTGTGAAGCCATGACTTGTCCCATGTCCAGCATGTCTACATTCTTTTCTTTTCTTTCTTATTTGGAAGTCTACAGAGTGCTTTATGTCCATAGTCATGATCCAGTTATGATTTATTTTCATAATTTATTCTTTAAGTTTTAAGAGAACAATATAGTCAATATATTGGGAAAACTTCCCAAGATTCTGGGAGGCTCCTCAACTCACTTGATGAGCTGGTGGTAGTAAATTATTTGTTTTATGAAACAAATGTTTAATGAACACTTACTCTGTGTCTAGGGCATTGCTGGGTGTTATGGTTTGGATCTGCAATGTCTTCCAAAGGCTCGTGTGTTGAGGGCTTGGTCCCCAATGCAGCAATGGCCAGAGGTGGGGCTCTTGGGAAATGACTGGATCATGAGGGTTCTGATCTCATCAATGATGGCTTCACAGCTGATGGTATTAAGTGTTGTTCCAGCAGGAAAATTCTAAAGCAATTTTAAAAATCTTTTCGCTTACCAAAGGGCAGCCAAATACTTTATATGGAATCATGGATTGGCCTTAGGGGTCTATTAACCACCTAAAATTATTTGTAAAATTGTGAATTGTTTTTCCAAGAGAAAGAACCCATAGCACTCATCACGTTCTTTAAGGAGTCCATGACTCTCAATATATTAATGATAAGCATTGGTATTGATCCTGGGGCTTATAAACAATTACTTAAAGTTTGGCATTTAGGGCTTTAGTGAGTGAAGTGTTGGAGAGGACGCTTAATTGAAGGATCTCATAGTGTGAGCTTATCAGTATGTCTCTATGCCCCTACTAAAGTGTAAATCTAGAAAAAACTGAGGGAAAATATCTCATTTATATATGTGGTATGTCTAAAGAAAAACATTATTCTGATACTTGTTAAAATGATAAGGAAGACTTTATTCAAGACTATCACCATAAGTATCAAGCACATTTCAATAGGAGAGAGATCAAGCTCGACTATAAATATGACAGGAAAATCAAGGAGCAGACTGGAGAGGACAATGAACAGAAGATCATTAAAAGGAGACATAGGAGAATTCTTGTGTTTTTGCAATACTGGGGATTGGACACAGGGCCTTGCAAATGTTAGGCAAGCACTCTACCACTGAGCTACATTCTCAACCGGAAGTAGGGGGATTCTTGCTAAACCGACTTAGGATTCTTGCTGAAGAAAGATCAAGGTTAATCAAAGGTGAACCATGAAGAAATTAGTTACTGAAGGTAGGGGATTCTCTCTAAATTAACTTTGAATTCTTGCTAAAACTGGGCTAAGTAGCCTTAGCAAGCCTTGATGGGACCTACATCAAGGTAAAGTAAAAAAAAAAGAGCTCATTGGAAACAGTCTCAGCAACTTGGTGAGGCTCTTAGCAACTTAGCAAGATCTTGTTTCAAAAATTAAAAAATAAAAGTAAAAAAGGGCTTGGTGTGTAACTTGGAAGTAGAATGTCCCAGCACTATAAGTAAGTAAGTAAGTAAGTAAGTAAGTAAGTAAGTAAGTAAGTAAGTAAAAAAGAAAAGAAAAGAGCTCAGAGAGCCTGGCACAGTGGTACCTATAATCCTAATACTTGGGAGTCTGAGACAGGAGAATCACAGGCTTAAGGCCAGTGTATAGTAACTTAGCAAGACCCTGTTTCAAAACAAAAAATTAAAGGAGGTGAGAATGTACCTCAATGGTAGAATGTCATTGAGTTCTATCCCTAGTACCACAAAAAAGGAAGGAATGAAGGAAGGGAGAGAGAGAAAGAAAGAAAAGAGCCCTAGAGGAGCCTGGCTTAAGTTTGGCCATGGAGAGAATATTTGTTAAATGTCATAGATAATGCTTGATAAACAATAATGGCCTTTTCATGTCTGCTAGCCTATTTACTGCATCTTGTTTTGATATCTATTGTTTCTTATTTCTAAGATTAAACGAACTATTGATTGAACATTCTTGTTTTCATTTTCCAAAGATAAGTGACTGAGGCGGGGAAAGGACTGGGTTGAGTATTGATTGCAGATCTTGTCTTTTACTGCTACAATTCTCCCCATTCTTCACATGAATATAAAGGAAAGGCATGATTTGACTTCCTTCACCTGAAATGTTAGCCCCGCAGAGCTGTGAATTCAGTTGATAGCAGCAAGTACTGACAGGCCTGATCTGTCAAACACAAAAAAGTCCCCTCAGCACAGGACCTGAGGTTTAATTAGCTGTTGTCATCATTCTGTCAGCATTAGGACAGTAGAACTCATCTCCCCACAAAAAGCAGTAAGTGGTGAAGAATGAATTTATAATTTATGATTCACAGCTCATGATCAAGTTAATATGAACCCAATCAATAATGGCAGCTTTAACCCCCAACTTGTATCAGTTCCTCATGCAGCCAGAATAGCTAAGAGTTCAGTGTAAACTGGAGAGTCAGAGATCAGGGCTGTTTGAAATAGTAATATGAGGTAGAGGTAGATGTTGAAGTTCAAAGTTACACATTCCCACACCATAGCCCTGGTGGGAATATTTGTTAACTATTTTAATGTCCAGAAACTCTGGGAATTGACACTGAGGTTAGTTGGCAAAGGCATTGCCATTTGTAAAGAATTGAGATATGAATAATCAAATTGTTTATGACTGGAAAACAAAGTGGGTACAATTTGCTTCTGCCTGTGTCCATGCTATAGTTGTACCACAAGATGAAGTTAGGAACACAGGAATATTGAATGGTCCCACTGCTCATAAGGACATCTTAATAAGTTAAGGTGAATCTTTCACAATTGATCCTGTTACATAGGCATGAAGATAGGTAAGAGTTAAAATTGCCAGAATAAATCAAGCTTATACAACTCTTTTTTGTCATTTTATAAACCTTAGATTTCACACTGTGTCAGCCATCTGAAATCAAGAATGGCAGTATGTCTAGGCTAAGCAGAAATTAGAGAGTAGCTCTCAAAGGCAATTTAATAAATTCAACCATTTTTGAAAGTGTAGTTTTCTTTTGAAATAACATTATATTTCCAAAAGTTCTGAATCAATAGTACAATTTTCAGTGTAGAAGAGTTCTAGATGGAGAGCCAGGAGACCGGTGGTTATGCCAGTAATCCTGCTCCTATAATTTGTGGCTTTGGGCAAATCACGTTCCCATTCTGAGCTTAAATATGTTCACATGTGAAGTATAGATAATCATACCTATCTCACAGGCTGGTTATGGAAAGTAAAGCCAATAACAAATATAAAACTCTTGAAATATAATAAATGCTCAGTAAATATTATTGCTCTCTCCTGTTCCATTTTCTTTCTTACCATTTTCAAAGCAAAACCACCAATATCTTTTGTAACATTATTATGCAGGTAATTTCTTAGTTTACAGTGAATATTTGTACATTCATTTTATATAGTGTAGCACATTACATTTTTTTTGAGGTACTGGGGATTGAACTCAGGGGCATTCTACCTCCGAGCTATACCCCCAGCCGTATTTTTTTTTATTCTTTATTTTGAAACAGGGTCTTACTAAGTTGCGGAGTGCCTCACTAGGTAGCTGAGGTTGGCCGCGAACCCGGATCCTCCAGTCTCAGCCTCCCAAATGCTGGGATTACAAGCGTGCGCCACCATGCCCGGCTAGCACATTACATTTTTCACAGCACTTTTACATATATTATTGATTGGGGTGGCTGTGGTGCATCTGCCCCCCCCTCTCCCCATTCAGTGAGCAGCAGTGCTCACTGAATTGTGGGGCCAAGGCAGAGTGGCCACAGAGTTGGGTCAGGGTGCAAGAGAAAGGAGCAGGGATGCATCAGGAGCCCACCAAGCTGCTAAAGAGGAATCAAAATGGACCAATCAGGTCCTGACTTTAAGGATCAATCACAGTAAGGATACAAATTAGGGATTGAAGACAGATGTGTTGCCAGTTTATAAAAGCTAGCCTTCTCTCCCCCAGAGGGAAGAAAGAGAGCAACAGGGAGAGAGTGACCATGGGAGAGCAGCTGAGACAGTAGTGAGAGCAGTGGGATTCCTTGAAAGTGATGGTTCCTTGAGAGGGGCTGTAGTAGTTCCTTGCCAAGGCCCATTTTGAACACCTCCATGAGACAACTCTTTTTGGGATTCCTCCCCTTTGCAGGAGCTTTGCTGCCTTTTCCTATCTCCTATTATTAAATACTGCACACTGATCTCTGTGTCTTCTGAGTTGAATTCTTCCACTCTCAAAGACAAGAACAGAGATAAGCTACGGATGGGGGCCAAGACCTCCTCCTTCTGACCCAACCCTTTGTGGCTCCAATTTCATCATCACCAGGGCCATGAATGATAAATAAATCGTCACCAGGAACAAGACAAGGGTACAGCAAGTGGGGCACTTCAGGTGCAAATTTTAAGGAAGTTCTCATCTTCAGAGTTGTGCAAAACACTTCACTTGCCTCGCCATAATCCTGGCCTCAATCATCACTAAACTCTAATTTTTTTTGGAATAAGCTAAACATTTTTCTATTTCTAGAGTTTTGTCATCATATCTAATCCCTGGTAGATACTTGATAAATTGTAACAAATGTAAATGATGGGATAAATGGATATTCCCATTACAATCTTTTTTTGTGTGTGGCACTGGGGATTGAACTCAGGGGCATTCTACCTCCGAGCTATACCCCCAGCCCTATTTATTATTCTTTATTTTGAAACCGAGTCTCACTAAGTTGCGGAGTGCCTCACTAGGTAGCTGAGGCTGGCCGCGAACCCGGATCCTCCGGTCTCAGCCTCCCAAATGCTGGGATTACAAGCATGCGCCACCACACCCGGCTCCATTACAATCTTTTGGCAAAGAAAGAGAAAGAACTTCTCCTGTCCGATGATAATCAATTGTGGTAGATTAAAATTAGTGTTCTCAATTATTTATCTTCTTACCATGGCCCCAAAATGTGTAGAGTACACATCCCTACTACTTTGATTTTAGGTTTAGCCATATGGCATGCTTTGCCAATGTGTTGTCTGCAGACACAATGTATGCAAAGTTTTGTGCTGCATAGTTGAATTTGTCCTCTGCTACTACATTGGGGAAAATATGCCTAGAGCTACTGGAGCAAGAAGAATGTGAGTCACTTGTGGTAGGCCTGGGTCCAGTCTAAAACTTTTAGCCAAGTTCAGTTGAACCCAATCCAGAGCAACCAACCTGCGGATGCATAAATTAGAAAAATGCTTGTTTTGAACAAAACCCACTGGGATTGGGACAATTTGTTATGCATTTTGTAGAAATGGTTGACTGGTGGGGTGGGGGGGACCCACCAGGTGCTGTATGCACGTATGTCATTGTCAACATGATTTACATTATCATGTGAGACTATAATGCACCAATAAAAGCACATTAAAATAAAGAAATGGTTGATACAGAGGGTTAAATGACTTACCTAAGATTGTACAACCTATCCAAGATAAAATTAGGATAGAATCCAAGACTCTTGATTTCTGACATAGTGGTGCTCTTTCTACCACAACACAATAAAGAAACGTGTGCTGTTTCACTTTTCTGCCTATTCCTGGTTGGTAGTAACCTTAGTTTCCAACCTTTTCTCATCAGATACATACTCTCTAGGTCCTCCAACTAAAAAACATTGTTTCATTTCTTATTTTGTTAAGAAACAAGAAGCCCCAGAAGCAAAGCTTTATTCTGGGCTATTCTGCTAGTTTCATCCCTCTCTACTACAGTTCTTAAATTATGTCCAATTATAATCCATTACAGTTTTTATTTTTAAATTCATTTTCTTATTTCTTGCCTTTGAAATAACATGCTTTTATTTTACTCATGCTTCAAAATCACTGTAGATGATATGATTTTTTTATGTAGATTGCTGTAGATTGATTTGTTTTAAACCAGTGTAGAGGAACATAGTAGGTGTCTAATTCAAGGCAATGTGGATGTCAAATTCATCTGGGCAATACCAACAACCCAGCTAAATAAAAGAATGCAGAATATGCCCCCTCGAAAAAAAAAAAAAAAAACCTAGAGAAGTAAATTGGAGTGGTATGTCCAAGTGCCTTAGAGAGGTATGGTGAACCCTAAGTGTCCCTGAGAATAGAAAGGTAACATTCTAAGCAGTTTGAAAATGTTTACTAAAGTGGCAGTCTCTCTTGTTTCTTGAAATCACCTAACATTTACATCCTTTGTCAGATAATAGTTAATCTCTGTTGGGACATAGGTATTAGGGATGGTGGATATCTTTACATACCTGCAATGGATTTAGGAATAAGACTTGAGAGATGATCCTGAGTGGTTTAACAGAAGGTACAATATTTCTGTTTTATTTAATCCATAGCTCCTTGGCTTTCTTCAGTTTTGTATTAAGAATTTTATATATTCAGTCCATAATTTCTTAGATTATTCAAAGAAAATTGTCACAGTATTCATGATAATGTTAAAAATGAAACAGTACAGAGGGCCCTATAGTGAATAGCAATAGCTTCCTATCCTTTTCCCAAGGATAAACAATTATTTCATTAGGCAACAATGTGTATACACTCAAGATTCCACTGCCAAGACCTACAAGAAACAGCACTACTGTAATTAGACACTCTTGTAAGGTGGAACTTGAGGAAAAAAAAGCAAACTAGCAAATCCTTAGGCACCTCTATTGTTTATACATATATATAATTTTTTTAACCAATTCTCTTCAATGGAATCTCTAGGTTATGCAAAGGTGAGTTGATTCGCTCCTTTCCCTCCTCATGAGTGTGGGAAATATATATACTGAATATTTTAGTAGGTTTCAAATACAGGCTACCATTCCCAGAGCACATTTTTTTATGCAGAGCTCAGGAAGGTGGTGATGGAAAATATATATAAAGAATAAGCTTCTAGTAATGTTGGGAACTGTGAGGGATGGTGAAGAAGAGGGTTTAAACAAGAGAATGCTAAGCTTCTCACTAAGAAGATATTTGTTTCTTGACTGACAAATGGCAAAATTATGGATATGTGACCATATTTGTACCTTAACTTGGACAAAATCACATTTAAAAGACTGGAGGAAATGGATAGTTTTATAACAATATGCAAACCAAAGATCTATCCAACTTGTGGAAAATGTTAATAGGCCAACTACTTTGCAAAAGACTGTAAATGTGATTTAAAATCTTCTATATAAAAACAGTGATAGATGTCAGCAAGATGGTAGAATAAGACTCTCCAGTGCTCATCTCTGAAGAAAATCAATTTGAAAATCTATCCATGTGCTAAACTACCTTCACAAGAGTTAAGGAATTCAGATGAATGATTATAGTACCTGGACGTAGTATAGAAACAAGAAGCATTTGAGAGGGTGGGCCCCAGACCTAGGATACACACCATAAAGGGAGATACACTTCATATAGGGTAAGGAGACGAAAGTGAATACTAGATTTTGCCTCAAACTGTAAACCTGAGCCCATATAAGTAAGACTAAGAGTTAAGCAGGCCCCATTACCCCAGACTTCAAACTGGCACTCATGCACTGAGCACACAGGACTGTCCTAGTATTAGACTATATCCTGAACTCCCAGGCTACAGGCCTGCTTGTGGACTCAATCTCCAAGCTGTTCTACAACCAGGTTAAGTGCAGAGGACTTGGGCTCTGGATTGCCCCTGCTTCTAGGACAATTCCAGTTCCCAAGGCTTTAGACTACCACACCACACATGACTGGCCCCCATAGTTTTCAGGCCTGCTCCAAAACTAGATTGGCCCTGCAGCCTCAATCATTAAGCCAGCACACGAGGACCCAGTTCTTAGGCTGACATCTGTAGATACAAAATCCAGGTTGTACCCAGCATCAAGCAAGTCCATTTGGCGCTAAGCTATAAGCCCATTCCAGTACCAGGTTTGCCCTTGACATCAAACACTAAGAGAATCCATGTACACAAGTTCCAGGCCTCTCTAGTGTCAGGCTTGTCTCCATGGTCCCACCATTCAGATTAGACCCTATGACCACTGCTCCAGGAGACCCAGAATCCAGACCTGCTCCAGCAGACCCAGGTTTTAAGCCTGTTCTGGTAGACACCATTGAGGAGTTGCCCCTCACGGATCCAGAATTCATAACTTCTCCCATATACCCAGGTCCCAGACTGGTCCCTGAGGCCCAGTAATTTGGTCACAGCCATCACAGACATAGCCTCTATGCCAGCACTGACATGTTCAGCAAACAAGCCATAACCAGCAACCATAACCAGGTTGATTCCCAGTGCTTTTGATTCCAGGTAAGCCCTAATGGCTTCAGGCATCAGGACAACTCCCATGATGCTATGCTTCAGAACATTTCCCAGAAACCAGGCTCCATACCAGCCCCAGAACCAGGCATGCCCCCAAATCCAGGCCAGTTCCTTTGTCTTTAGGATCCAGAGAATCAAAGGTTCAAGTTTACTCCTGAAGACTTGGGGTTCAGGCCAACCCCAGTAGATGCTGATGCCATACTAGGCATCAGGGACTAAGGCTTCAAGACCATCTGTGGAGACCCATGTTTCAGGCCCACCATAGCCAAGCCAGTCCCTGTGAACTCAAGGCTCCAGGACTGTATCAGTGGTTGCAGGTATGAAGCCCATCACAATACCTGGATAGCCCTTTTAAACTCATGCACTGAGTCAGCATTGATAGAGACAGGTTTCAGGCTAGCTCATGAAGATATAGCCTTCACATTAGATCTCATGGATCCAGGATTGAGGCCTATTCCTGAAAATGCAATTGAATACTTAACCCTGTAGACCCAGACTTTAGGCTCATCTTTACAGAGCCAGGAAACAGGTATGCCCTCTTGCTGACATAGGTATCAGGCCAACCTGCTAGAAGACTCTAGCAGCCTTCCTCTTAGGCCATGCCAGACAGCTTGCCTAGAAAATCTGGATGGCCTAGTGGGTAAAGTGCTTTCCCAGAGAAAGCCAAACCTCAGTGTGTAATAAACCTCTACTACCTCCAGTGCACAAACATAAATGTAAAGCAACACAAAATATAAACAAACTGAGGAGATAAAGCACCATCAAATGAACACAATAATCTTCTAGTAGCTTATGGCAAAACAATGGATATATAAAAACTGCTTTACAAATAATTCAAAATAATTATTTTAAGGATTCTCAGTGAACTACAAGAAAATGTAGAGAAAAATTTAGTGTTCTCAGAAAAACTATAATATTTTTGGTGCTAGAGATTGAACTCAGGGTCCTTGCATATGCAGAGCACATGCACAATGATTGAGCTACATTCCCAGTCCAAGAAATAAATAAATTACCAAAGTAAGAAATTCAGCAGAGAGAATAAAATTATAAAGAAAATTCGGACAGGAATTCTGGAGCTGAAAAATATAGCAAATGAAAACAAAAATAAGAATAAAAATACTATATAGGGAGCATCAACAGAACTGATCAAGCAGATGAAAGCATCTGTGCACTTGAATACAGGTTATATTAAAACACACAATCAGAAGGTAATAAAGAAAAAGTAATTAATAATAATGAAAGAAGGTTATGAGATTTATGGGATAGCAAGTGCTCAACATATAGGAGTTCATGAAGGAAAAGAGAAAGACAAAAAGTAGAAAGCTTCTTTAAAATAATATCACAAAACATTCCAAATTTAGAGAAAGATATGAATATTCAGGTAAAAGTAGGTCAAAGGTTTCTAGTCTTTTGGATGATACAGAAATGAGTGGCAGATAAAGACTTTACCAGAAAAATGAAAGTCAAGAAAGTATATCACCTCCAGATCTATCTTAAAAGAAATACTAAAAAGAGTTGTTGTAGCTCAAAGGATACAGTATTAGTAACATAAAACATTAAAGTATAAAGTTCACTGGTAAAAGTACATATTCAAATTCAGGATGCAATCGTAATATAATGTGATTTGTAAATTACTGGTATCCTTAATATGAAGGTTATAAGGGCCAAACAATTAAAATAATATTATCTATAATAATTTGTGAAGGGGTGCACAAAATTTTAAAAAATGTCAATTGTGACATCAGAAATTTCAAGTTTGAGATTATGGGGATTTAATAAAAGTATAGAGTTTATATATGTGATCAAAGGTCAGTTGTTATCAGCTTAAAATAGCCTGTTAAAAGCATAAGATTTTTATAAAGCTAATGGTAACCACAAAGAAAAAACTTGTAGTAGATACACAAAGGATAAAAATAGCATTTTAAAGAAACAGGATCTTGCTAAGTTCCTGAGGGTCTTGCTAAATTGCTGAGGCTGACCTTTAACCTGTGATCCTTTTGTCTCAGCCTCCCAAGAACTGGGATTACAGGCTTGTATCACCATGCCCAGCCTCAGAGCTTTTTAAAAAAAATTACTTCCAAACAAATCCACTAAACATTAATAATCAATCTCTGTGTCCTTTCTCCATCCTCTGGAAACTACTAATTTGTTTTTACTTTTGTCTTTATAGATTTATCTATTCTGGAAATTTTAGATAAGTGGGATTATACATTATGTGCTTTTAGATTTTCAAATTAATTTCTCCATGATTGGTTAATATTATATTTTCTGTTATCCCGTCATCATGTCTTATGAGTTGTGATGTTATTGTATACTTCATAATTGTTAATTTGCAGTTTGTGTTTTCTTTCTTTTTTTTCTTGATCAATCTTGCAAAAATGACTTCATATTCATTTATCTTTTCAAATAAATGAATTTGGCTTTAAAATCTTTTCTCTTATTTTCTATTCCATTGATTTCTGTTCTTTGTATTCATTCATTAATTTATTAGTTCATTCATTCTTTGGTGTTAATTTGTTCAGTTCTATTATCTAAATTAATTGCAAGATCGGATAGTCTGTTTAGATCATATTTACACGTCTTCATTAAAAAATTAAATGCGTGCTTTCAAAGTAAGAGCTAGTTCAAAGGTCTCTTTTTAAATGATTTCTCCATTAATAAAATAAATATTAAATAAAGCACTATAACAATAATAGTATATTCTTTAATATACAAAATAAATATAAATAAAAATGTTATTTACCATGCCATTTCATGTTGTGGCAATTATGAACACCATCATATATTCTTAATCCACTCACTGGCTGTGTGGAGATTATCCAGAGTGTTTTTCAATGCTAGCATTTCAGATAGTTTTCTTAACTCTAAATAACTTGAGAATATTTCTACTGCATTTACTGAGCTGTTTCTAGAACAAGACAGGGATGCCATAGTAAAAACGATGTCAAGTCTTTTGAAGTAGAGTAGTTCTCAATTTAAGAGGTTACTAATACATGTTGGTAGGGTTGGGAAATGTCTGTGATTATGTGCTCACAAGAAATACATAGAGTTCCTGGACCTGGAGTTCTTCCATGAACTAATCTCAGTCTAATTGGCATTTCCTTTGCAACTGCTAACGCATTCTTCTTTTCATATCCTTCTCTAATCCAGGTTTTGAATAGCCAATACCTAAAACATTGTGATTTTCTTGTCTTCTCATTAGCAATTACTGCTTCAGCCTTGTGAATTTTTAAAATGATTACATCCTCAAATTTATCCACAAACATCTTGCTTGGCACATACTAACAAGCATATGTTGAATGACTAAACTGTAGATTTCTGGAAAGATTACAGAAAAAGAATGTGACTTTCTTATAATCATACACTAATTTGATAGCAGAGCTAATATTAGAACCTCAAGTTTCTAAATTTTAGTGCTGTATTATTTCATTACATTATTTTACCTCTTTCTCTTTTTGGTGCTGTGTGTGCACCTTGAGAAAATAGAGGTTTTCAGAAGCCTATTTAAAATCCAAGACAAGGAATAGCATGTGTAAGTACTTTAGATTTTGGTGCTTAGAATACTTTTGCAAAAACACAGTGATTTCATGTTGTTTGTACATGTTCTGTCTTTGTTGTTTTCTGTACTATATCATTTGTCAGAGCCTGGAGATGGGCCATATGGGCAGTTTTACACCCATTTAAAAATGAACATTTAAATGAAAGTAAATAGATACCTTCTGGTCTTTCTATTGTTTGATATGTATATACCTACATCTGTTTTCAGAAGAAAATATTCAAAAGTTTTTGCCTGATGAGAATGTAAGATGGTGCAGCCATGTCAAAAAAGTCTGGCAGTTACTAAAAAAGTTAAACAAAGAATTGCCATATGACCTAGTAATTACACTTCTGGATAAATACCCAGGAGAGATGAAAATATGTATTCATACCAAACTTTGAATATAAATGTTTATAGCAGAATTATGTCATAGTAATCAAAAAGTGGAAACAACCTAAATGTCCATCAAATTATTAATGAATAAATAAAATTTGACATGTGCATAAAATGAAACAAAACTCTTTGGCAATAAAAATGAAGTACAGGGTCTTGAGAGCAAGATGGCAGACTTGTATAAATCTAGGCCCTCACTCCCCAATGGAAACACTGAATACACAACACATACATCAAAACACTTTTTTTTGTGGTACTGGGGATGTAACTCAGGGGCATTCTACCTCCAAGCTACACCCCCAGCCCTATTTTTTATTCTTTATTTTGAAACCAAGTCTCACTAAGTTGCGGAGTGCCTCACTAGGTAGCTGAGGCTGGCCGCGAACCTGCGATCCTCCTCTCTCAGCCTCCCAAGTACTGGGATGACAAGCATGCACCACCACACCTGACTATCAAACCACTTTTGAGAGTACATTAATAACCTGTTAAGAGGCTGAAACAACCATGCAAATGCCTAACCAAGAAAAAAGTTGCACTCAAAATGGAAGAAAATGTCATGGTATTTCTGCTCAACCCTGCCCCCAGTTTTCCTTGGTGCAGCAAGGCACAATCAGGAAAAAAATTTCTCAATTGCCAACTTTTCCCTCAGGATAGAAGGAAAAGACTGGAATTTGTTAGAAATGTTCTATTATTTGTCTAAGGGCCTGTAGTGTGACTAACTTGGAATGCTAATGGGAAGGATGGCACCCATTTGATACCAGATTGAAGCTTTCTAAAAGCAATGGTAGGCACTGCTGCACAAGACAGCACTGCAGAACTCTATATACCAACCAGGGCCTGAAGGCAAGATATGAATAGGGGATTCAAAATAAAAAGGGATCAGATTCTTGGGAAAATTAAAATGTTAAAAAACAGCCATGCTTAAGTGGGAACTAGTACAAAAATACACATACATCCAAGGAAGATATGTTTTTTTTTTAATTTTTATTTATTTTTTTGCAGTACTGGGGATTGAACTCAGGGGCATTCTACCTCTGAGCTACACCCCTAGCCCTATTTTTTATTCTATATTTTGAAACCGAGTCTCACTAAGTTGCGGAGGGCCTCCCTAGGTAGCTGAGGCTGGCTGCGAACCTGGATCCTCTGGTCTCAGCCTCCCAAATGCTGGGATTACAAGCATGCGCCACCACGCCCGGCGGAAGATATGTTTTTAGAAAAGATTTGAGAGGACCCTAAGCCTGTATATCTGCTTGGTTAGTGAAGGTCTTTTTATGAATGGAGCCAGTACAAAAAGACTGGGAAGGGCAGCTTATTTTCCAAATTCCTAACATTCAACTGATGATTCTAAAGCCTAATAACCAACCAACCAGCCAACCAACAACAACAACAAAAACAGAAACTAAAACAAAGCAAAACAAAAAGACAGTGGAAAACGACCCATTCAAATTAACAAGATACATTTCTAGAAACAGAACAAAGAAACAGACCTCTGTCTTCTGTAACAAAGATTTTAAAATGACTGTCTTAAATGTTATCAATGAGCTATGAGAGCATGAACAGATAACTAACAGAATCAGGAAAACTATATATGAATCAAATGAGAACAAAGAGAATTGACAGAAGAATAATAAAGAAATTCTGTATTTAAAAATTACAATAACCGAGCCGGGCGTGGTG